>JBBPUO010000116.1:0-38071 GCA_038094755.1 Caloboletus firmus | reverse complement strand
GTGGCTCATGCTGGGGCCTCATTCGGCCAGTTACATTGCGAAGGTGAATTAACCTGTCTGGGCATGAAAAACCCAGACACTGTCAATCTTTCTAGGTCATCCAAGTCATGATGCTCGTGTTATTGGCAGTTGCTATATACCGCCAGGGATATATAAAATGATATAATTATCCTGCTACAGCCGTACCGACACCATCTTCGACACTCATGGCCTCTCAGAAAGCACTCTGGCTTAATAAACCTGGAAAGGGTCTCGTCCTCGCCGGCAACGAAGTCCCTGAGTTGTTTTTTTTATGAAGAACTTTCCAGTAGTCATCGGTGAGGAAGGTTCCGGCATTGCTAAACAGGTTGAGGAGGTTATCACGAGCCTTGCTGTCAGAGACAGTATAATCAATATCTCATTTGTCGTCCATTTTCCTTATTTATGCGCCTTTATAGCTTCTGCGCAACAAACTTTAATTCCCAGAGCAAGTACGCGGCCTCCAAGAGCATACATTCATTTCTGCGGACCTCGCTGGCGAGGTGTATGCAACGGCATCTATTGTGACGCAACCAATTCTAATCTGGGTCTTGAGATGCCCGACAAAATCACCTTTGACCAAGCTGCCTCGATCCGTATCGGCATCCTCCCGTTCGTACTTCCCACTTGTACTTCGGAATCCCATGGTTTCGGTTTCACCACCCCGTTCGGGAACGAGGGTGGGATTAGTAAGTACGCTGGGCCAGGCAATCCTCATCATGGCAAGTGGTTGTTCATTTGGCTAATACGGTACGTTCAGGGCACGCTCGACCACACCGACGAAGATGCAAGCACACATTCAGCGATCCAACTAGCAAGGCTCTCCGCATTTTCCCCAATTATCACTACTGCATCCTTATATAATACAGAGTACCTCCTCCCTGGGCCCCTCGGTGCCACGCATGTCCTGGATCGCCACCTATCTTATAAGAAAGCTGTGAACGAGCACATCACGCAACTCTTCGGCGGTACCTGAGAACACAACGAGCTGCATACAACTCTCTTGCGCCAGGCGGCAAGCTCATTGAGGTACGTCTCCGATGCTTATCCGGGCACGACCCAGCGAGCGGAGAGAGGGTATTTCATGCGCGGAGATCGTTCGAGATAACGACCCCAAGCATACGGGAGTTTGTACAGCGCTTCATACGCGGGTTGTCAGGCCGGCTCGCTGAACCAACGTACGGGGATATTTCCCCGGGTCATTTATACCTCTGTTGATGGCGCTGATGATACGGAATTATGCTAATTATAGCCGAATGCACTGGAAGTGCTCCCTGGTGGGCTGAATGGCGTGAAGGCTGGGCTGGAACGCAGCGAACTCAGTGCTCGCAAGCTCATTGTACGTCCTTAAGAAACAGAGTTCTGAGAACGTATGTATCCCTGTTCGTCTCGGCTACTGCTGGCTCGGAAGTCTGTTGCATGTGAGTGATCCAGCCCGGATAACAATGTGGCTGAAGCCTCTACACTTGTAAACTCTGAAACCAAGAAATCACTAACATTAATCTCGACTGTTTCTGCGGCCCCGCCATATTTACTCCGATTCGGAGTACTTGGGAACCCTTTTTCTCCGTATGATAGAGCTCCTGTGACACGTGTCCGCTGATCCCAGTCAATTCCGCATAACCAAAGTAGAAAATGCAGACTCGTACAATACAGTAAATCGTGCAGTACTTGGCACAGGGCGCCCCAGGCTGTCAAGTCAGAACACATTGCAGATCTACGCCCGCTTGTTCTCCTTTACATCCCACAGACCACATTGACCCGCACCGACCATCCTCACCGAATACTCTTTGTGCTCAAACCATGGTACCCACACCAGCATCTCGCAAAGTTTGGTATCATTGCCCATGATCATCTTGGCATATTGAGCCCCGCCTAGTGGAAAGCAAGGTTCATTGATATCACTGTTGCACATGAGGCAGAGTACATCATACCGGCATTTGCTCCCATCATGAGCGGCACTGCGAGGGGAACACCGATTTCACCCCAACCTGTGACGACCGACGTGATGCCAGTGACGACTGACGCTGTCCCCATTGCACACGCCGTTCCGATGGTTGCACCCATTTCCCATGACTCCTGTGGGCAAAACTCACGGGATCGATATGCGACCCCACAATCATAGTCCATGCGTTCGGCCCAGCGCGCCTGGAAATGGAGTGGGAGGGTCGGCAGGTGCGTCGTCCAGCGCTCGCCTGGCTGAAGATTATTTTTCCAGTGCGTTGGTGCAACGATGAAAAATGCGACATGGATGGGTTCATCGAGGTTGTTGATGATGGTGAAGTCGGGCATATTTTGTTTCTTCGGAAGTCAATGTGGGTGAAATTTTGGATGAGACTGTTGGCAGGGCTAGGGTACAAGAGGGTCGAATGCAACAAAGCGACTCAGGGAATGCATGTATATTTATCTGACCTGACATGCGTCCGGGGATCCTCCTAAACAGTTAAGGAGAGTATCGCGGCGCAACCCCTGTGGCGCAATTGGAAGGGAACACGGGGCAGAACTTCACTTCGACGTTGTGTCACGTCGAAGCTAACGAAGTCTCTAATATAAAACGAGGCACTCCATGGTTCGACATGGAAGCCAATAGAGTCTCCACCATGGCCCTTATCCAACGCGTGATAGTTCACTATTATGGCGCTGCCCCGAACTTTCCGAGTCGGACATGATTGGTAGGTGGATCCTTGACCGTCCTAAAGACCTGGAATAAAGTACATGTGTTTGCGTCATTTGACCTTCCCTGACGACTACGATATCTCCGTTCCAAGCAGACTTACTATCGTCAGGCTCCAAGAAATCAGAAAGGATAGTTCTTGACGCTTGATCGACATTGCACAGACGCTAAGAAATAATTCCAGGTCCGTCACCATCGTTACTTTTCTGACTCTTATCAAAGCTTGCTTCAGTTCCTGTTGAACCGGAGGGTAGGTGTGGGTCAACGTTGACATGAATCGAGAACCTTAGGCTGATCAGGGCAAGAAATTTTACCCACAGGAAGGTCTCGACTGGTGTCACTCGGGTGGTGGTCGCCTTTTGAGTGACAATTGGTAAGGCTTATGTCATAGAACCTAATATTAGGGTTAGGGTTACATAACCGCTTGCGTGTTGGCAGTGGCAGGCTCAAAACGTTCCGTCCCACTTTGCGTCACTACTCTTCAAAGATAGTCACACCTCCAGCCGCATATCGACAAAACAGGTATTCTTAAGATGTTTCCGTTATTTGGAGATGAGCGTAGGCGGCGCGAGATTAACTTAGGGGGGTCAACCTCTATATCATCCCAGGCGGCAATCTTAGACCAAGCGCGAGCTCGAAGGATGGAGCGGGAAGCGCAACGCAAACGAGAAGAGAGCGCGATCCGGATACAGGCATGGTGGCGCGGCACATACGAAGCTCGGCGTGTCCGGCGACAGTTGCGTCGGGAATTTCAAGAGCAAGTCACCGGCATCACAGCCCTGCGATGTCTTGTCCTCGTTGGACAGGATGAGGAACTTCTCAGTCTGTGGTCTCAGAGAATATACAAGGATGATGGTAGGTCTTCTATCCTATGATAAGTGGCGTCTTTTCATCCTCGAGCGCTGCAGCTCTGTTGTTTGGACCTGCGCAGGGTCCTGATCGGGATCATTGGGTGACCCTTCTGAGTCGCGTCGCTATTCTCTTGCTCCATTCTATATCAAGTAGAGCAGAGTAAGTGCATCTACTATGACATTGACGCTAGATGATTTGATGGTCTTTCAGCGTTCCCACTGCTGTGCCGCATCTCCAGGTGTTGTGCAAACTTCTGGATCGGTCATCAGTGGCAAGGCTTCTCGGTCCATCCGGGAATGAATTATCATTGCACATATCGCAATGGCTCGTACAGAATGATGTCTACCAACACCTTGGACGCGCTATAATGACAATTGTCTGTCACCTTCATCTTTTCCGATTTCGATAATTTATGTTTCCAAATCCACAGGGACCTGAATCCAAGAACAACCCATCGCTTCCTTATCTGGCAAAGCTCCTGTATCTCCCGCTCATCAACATGTCATCGTCGCCCGAGCTATTTGCCCCGTCCTTCCGAGGTTTGGTCTCGCATATCCTTGCTCTTCCCGTACTCCCTTATCGCATCCCTCTTACGTCGCTCTCAGAACTATCTGGACAGCTTCCTCTCGCGGATCTGCATGTTCTATCATCGTGTATCCCCGACATCATATTTGTAACCTCCACATCGTCACAGATCAACATTGTGGCAAATCTCCTGGCGTTTACCCCTCCGCGATATACCACTCTTCCCGTATCATCACTGAAAGCTTATCTACAACTCCTCTCTGCTTTGTTGAATGTCTTACCACCCCACGCCTTAGAACCCCCGCTACCCCAAGACTCCAAAACACAGACATCGTGGGCGGATGACAGTGACTCGGATTCCGAACCCACTGCTAATATCACCGCCTCGCGATCTTCCCTTCCTCTCCTCGACTCACGGACGCGAAAGCGCTTGCAAATTTTGCCGTCTCCAGCTCACCTAAATTCTTTGCTAAGGCTTGCGCAGCAGCATCCGGAATTACTATCAGACTTGGTTTCGATGCTCCTACACCTTAACCTCGTTTGGCCCTCGAGAAAGGACAAGGTACTTACCACCCTACTCCTGTATGGTGGCGGAGGCCTCGTGCGCGAAATATACCGCGAATATGTCCGAGTAACACCCCTCGGTCGTGACGAGAATCTTTCGTCACTTATGGGTGTGTGTCCAAGTTATTTTATGATCACACAGCATTGATCGACATTAGATCCCTCTCTTGGGTTATACTGGCCACCCCTGCTTGTCCTTACCGACTTATACACACAATCGCTCCTTACGATGAGCGATGACGAGTTCTTCTCCGGCTCTCGAACTACACTCACCCTCAATGAGCTCATTCCGTTCTCACGTACCCTCTTCAACATCGCCTTTACGTTGTACTGGAGAGAGGACCAAGCAAAAATTCAGGAGGCAACGGCCCCTGGACTCAATCTTTCTTGGGAGGGGGTACGCGACAAGATAACCAAGTGCCTGCAAGCAATCCATGCGCGAGAGTGCGGCTGATGTCCTTGTTTAACGTGCACCCCAGCTAATTCCTCTTGTATAGTTCTCGAAGACCGTTCATGCCTGAGGACCATTGGCATATAAGCTCTCAAATCGACATGAACTCGTTCGTTGAGGCAGCTGTGTACGTACCACTCCCTGATGTGTTTACATCAAACCCAATTGTGTTCTCTCAGGTATGAAGAGCAACAAGTCGACGACTCAGTAGCCCCTCGCTCCAGCTCACGTCGTCAATTAGCCCATTTTCCTCGGTTATCTCCGCGATTAGGAGTTCTCAACAATCTTCCGTTTGCGATACCATTTGAGACCCGGGTGCTCATTTTCCGTCGATTTGTACAGAGCGACATAATGAGTAGAGGTTTGGACCACTTGTCGCGCAGAGGCAGGATGGAGGTATCCATCAGGCGAACTAGTATCGCCCAGGATGGATACGACCGGCTCTCAGATGCTGATCTTCGAGCTCCGATCAGCATCACCTTTATCGATCAATTTGGAGAACTAGAGTGCGTCCCTATTACAGTACTTTATGCTCGGGTAACCTGATCGCGTTGTGATCAAGGGCTGGCATCGACGGTGGAGGGGTATTCAAGGAGTTTTTCACCTCCTTGTGCAAGGAAGTCTTCGATACGGACCGTGGACTATGGCTTGAGAACAAGAAAAACGAGATTTATCCCAACCCCCATTCCTATGCCACAGAACGTAAGCCCTCAGTCATCGTCGCATTCGTACCTCGGGATGCTCACGCTTTTGTTCCCTTTACCCTGGCGTATAGCACACAGCCTCAACTGGTATCGATTCATCGGTCGCATTTTGGGGAAGGCGCTTTACGAGGGTATTTTGGTTGAAGTGGCGTTTGCTGGTTTTTTCCTTGCGAGGGTGAGATGTTGGATGAGTGTCTTCCTCTACACGGACTAGTAGGCTGACAATCATTGCAGTGGCTCGGAAAGCAGAGCTTCCTTGATGATCTTGCGTCTCTGGATCCCGACCTTTACCAGGGACTCGTCTTCCTCAAGAATTATACAGGCAATATGGAGGATTTATCACTGAATTTCACTGTTGCAACGGAAGGTGGGTCTTGCACGCCCAAATTCCTTTCTTTGGAAACCGAGTTACCCCCCGATTCGATGCAGAATTCGGGATTGCGAAAGCTGTTGACCTTATCTCCAACGGAAGCAATGTCCCCGTGACGCGAGAAAACAGGCTCCAATACATATACCTCATTTCCCACCACAAGCTGAGCAAGCAGATAAAGCTGCAGAGTGAAGCTTTTTTTGAGGGTCTTTCCGAAATGATAGACCCTAAATGGCTCCGGTACGTTTCCGAAGAGCCATCGTCGTTACTAATAGACTGGAGGAAGGAAAGGAAAGAGAGGACTGACCGGTCGCTCCGTTTAGCATGTTCAATCAACAAGAGTTGCAAATTCTGCTGGGTGGCGTGAACACCCCCGTGAACCTGGACGATTTGAGACAACACACCAATTACGGCGGGCTCTATGACAATGAGGAACCGACCATCCAAGCATTCTGGAGGGTATGTCACTGTCACTGTCACAGAAAAAACTTTTATACTTTCTGGAACTCTCTAGGTCATGGAGAGCTTCGACCAGGAACAGAGGCGGACATTTCTGCGATTTGTCACGAGCTGCAGTCGACCACCGTTGCTGTGAGTGATGTTGATCTTTGTGCCCGTCATTGACGGGGTCGCTGATGTGGGATGCACGCAGGGGATTCAAGCAGTTGAACCCACACTTTGCGATTCGGGACGCTGGGAGCGACGAACATCGCTTGCCTACGTCGAGCACGTGTGTTAATCTGTTGAAGGTAAACTCATCCCTTCTCTTTGACTTTTTCGCGCTGACCGTGTGCACCCTTGTCCAGCTTCCGAGGTACAAGAGTGAGAAAGTACTCCGAGAAAAGTTGCTTCAGGCAATTTCATCGGGTGCAGGTTTCGATCTCTCATGACAAGGAAAGAAGCGTCGCACGGTGTCCTGCACAGAGGATTCTTCTCTTTCTTTTTAGAATGTTTCCAGCATACGACACGCACACACATATGACACGTGTAAAAATGTAAAGCAACGTCCGCTCTTCCGTGTCTTCCGTTAATCCATCCGTTTTCAAACCAAGACAGAAAGCTATCTATTTTCTCCCTCCGAGCGCAGTATAGATATTGTTTTCTCCCGATGTTCCGCGACGCGCTTCTTTGAAGTAGTTGGACACCAAGAAAGCGACGTCTGCAGTCACGCGAGCGCGCATATAAATGAACTGACAAGGTCCAAATTGACCCATTTCCGTCACTCACCCAGCGACTGCTCAAAATTAAGTCTGGGATCACAAAAGGACTGATCGGAGATATTCGGGATCAGAACGAAAGTTCGCAAAGGTCAAGAAAAGCGGACGCACTTGGTATCTCAATCCGAGTTCTTCCTCGCTGAGTTCCATACTACCACCGAGACACTCAGTGACGCTGAACCCTTCGTCATTGAGTTCGCCCGTGAATTCGAGGCTGACACCGCCGAGGCGGGAACCACACGCGGTGTGAATATCGATGCAGGATGTCAGTTCGCTGATGATCGTTCCGAAATGGCGGGTCTTAAGACCCGTTCCGGATGTGAGCGTGCTATGGGTTCGATCCCGGTTCCGTCAGCCTCAGCCTTATGGAAGTGGAGAGAATCGGAAGAAGGAAGGGTTATGAATAACGCACTTGCCATGCATGGGATCGCATACCCAAGCGACCGGGTGTCTAGATGCCTGGACAGCGTGGATGTGGCCGGGAAGATGATTCTCTACCTGAAATCAGCGGAACATCAGTGGCATCAGAAACGATGCTACAGAAGAACCCCGTGAAGAGCCCATAAATGACCTGCCCTGTTGGCTCCGTAGCGCGTAATCAGCGTGACGCGACCGGCTTCCTTGTTGGGATTGACAACTTAGGACCGCAGAGAACGGGAAAACAAGAAAAAAGAAAATAGGTGTGGATGTTGGTCAGAAACTTGGTGGAGCGAATGGATGACATCCCTTACTTTCGAGCAAGTGAGTTAGCTCTTCGTTGCCCAACGTCGGGCCAACCTTGATTCCGATCGGGTTGCGGATGCTGCGGAAGTATTCGACATGTGCCCCATCAAGCTGTCGGGTTCGATCACCGATCCACAAAAAGTGTGCAGATGTGTTATAATAGCCTTTTTCTTGCGATGCTGCAGATGGCGACCCTCCGAGCGAAAACTCACGGGTGAGCGCTTGTTCATAGTCAAGCATGAGGCCCTCATGGCTTGCCCCCATGAACGTCAACATTTACCATAATGTCGGCGGAATATCGTTTGACGAACCTGGTATAAAAATCTACTTCGCCGAGGACACCTCTGCCGCCACCGCGTTCAAATGGCACACTCTCCTTGCCTGAATCAACGCCGATTGTACGGCTAAAGTCTAATGCATCGGCAAGACCTTCAGTAATTTTCTCAAATTCACTTCTGGTTATTTTTACGAACTGTCGATCAGCAGTGCAACGGGCTAAAATGGTCCGTGGTACCAACCGAAGGGAGGGTGAGCGAACATGGGAAAGCGACCAGTCCCGCGGATGATGCAGAGAGGCAAATCCCGAAGTCAGCAACCCGCGAATGTAATTCAATGTCGCCGTGGAATGAAAATAGGCACTACTCCCATGTAAGATGGACGGGGAAACGTTCTCGCATCAAGTCTCACCTGAGTAGTCGCCGCGGATCTGGTGTTCTATCATCCGGGTCCAACCTGGCGGGTGGGTAATTTGAGGGTGGGGGAGATGAGGCAGCGATGATATTCAGAGATGGAAGGACTTACCCATTGACATTGTCACCTCTGAATAAATGCTCAGCATGAATGGTCTACCTGCTCAGGAAATCTGAACGCACCGAAAACTGAGGACCTCTTTATCCCCGATTCGTTCTGTGCCACTGCTCCTCGGCTTGGCGTATTGACCCGCAATACGGCCGACGCGTATCTGATTGCATCTCGTGAGAATGACTGCCAGCAAACATTGCACCAGGAGCCTTTGACTGTCAGTCACATACCACGGGCAGACGGCCACCCCAAATTAGTATGAGAGAAAAGGAGAGGATCAATCCAATTTTTGCAGATATGTTTTGCTGTCACATCAGGGTCAGGAACCTTGGCCCAGGGACAAAATTGTGACACGCACTTGTGTACACGCATCGAAGCTCTCTGCACAATCTCCCGCGTGAAGAAGGAAGGCTTCATTTCGTTGAACTGCCGCCAGCTGAAAACGCAAACGTTCGATCTAGCAATTTGAAGACTATTAACGTCCTTGTACAAGTTCGCTAAAATATCGAAAGAAAGGAACCTCGGATGGCGTCACGAGAGGAGGCAGGGCACTGATTTTCGCTAGCACGCTGACATCGGAAAATTATAATGGAGTAAACGACCACGAAAAATAGAGCACACCTGGAGAGTTGTTCTGAGTCCGGGTAGTTTACCGACTGTGGAGGGAAAGTACGGAAATGAGCCCTGTCGCTTCCCAACAAAAATGAATGGTTCGGTTAATGTTTTCCCACCTGGGCGGCATGTTTCGACGTCCAGGACGAGGGAGACCAGCCTCCTTGCGCGACTTTAGACATAGCTGACGGTGAAGGGAGAACAAGCCTGGAGTTTGCGGGCCAAGTGCCATTTATATGATGGAGTTGCTAGTGTGAATGAGTCACACGGGCTACCCTGGCTTCACCGCTCGGTCGAGCATTATGCATCACTCCAGTTCCAGTGTTGCTGCCGTTGGATTCCCACCAGCTCGTTCAAAACTTCAAATCGCCAAGGTGTGTAACTAGAGTCGAGGATAATTCCAATCAAACGAGTACGTCATGCTTGCCATCGCCAATAACAGACGAGTGAGAAACTACTAATTGATAGGCTTATAGTACCAATCGCACAAGATAAGATTGACCATGTCTCACAGCGACAGGCGACGAGTATTTCGTTTGTGTCGTTCTTAACTGGTTGACGATGACATGCGAATGTCGACATTCGCACCGTGAATGGTGGCAGGGCTGTATTTGGAGCTGTTGCAACTAGTAGACGGCAGACTCTCACCTCCAACATGTGCTTTTTCCAGCCATCCTTGGACGGTGTTTCTATTTAGATCGACTTACACGGTCTTTATGCGCGTTGGATTACCCGGCCCCAGTGACCACGAACTCACGCGACCACCGGGTCTATTGAATTCTTGACGCCACTCTGTCCGCGGACGAACGTCGTACGTCTTCGTGCACCCAGAAGTACCTGTAACATTTCCTTGGAACTGCCGCGGAGGCATATCCAATCAAGAAGACCTCGTGGTCATATTCGAATAATGTCTGGGAAGGACGGGCATGGACACTCTTGATATTCGGCCTTTTCCAAGCATGGCTCGCTTGGCAATCTCTGAGTTTTTCTCTTCCGTTATTCCCGAGGCTTACGATGGGTAGTAGGGGACACCCGCATAACCTATGAGGACGGTCAAGCTACGGGTTAACGAATATCGGGTCACAACGGGATGGGTATCCGGGGGGGCTGCCAAAACGGGTGGGTACGGACCTCGAGGCACGAAGAGATTAACCTGGGAGGACAGATGAGGGATATCATATATTATATCCCTTACCGGTCCTCCGTGCCAAAAATGTGATGTCGTGTGCTGTTCTCTCCGCACTCATATAAAAGGGCTGCCTACCTCACCGCTGGATGCAGTACAGCTCACTCGACACCCTACCTGCTCTCATAACTTCTCGCTATGCTTTCCTTGATCCGCGCTTCCCTTGTCCTCGTTCAGGCATTGAGCAACCACCGGGCATTTTTGCCCCCTAACAAGACGCCAGTGAAAGGACGCTATCACACCGAGGAGCCATATGTCTTGCAGATAGCCCCCTCGGTCTGCAAGGTGATTCCGCATTCTATTTGTTTTATTGCACCGATGCTCAAGATGGTCGTAGTTTCACGGTGTACTTTTGTGGTGTATCGCTACAATGGAAGTTGTTTACGCATTCAACCACCACTTTGGTGCAACCCTTTCTCCTTGGCTATCTGCCCACGTGGATACAGCCATATGTCCAGTCACTCGGTCTCGCACAATAACGCCCTTGTTTTTGACGGGGGTACTTTCGACCGTTGTTGGAATGCTCGTCCGTATCCGGTGTTTCCAGGAACTCGGCCAGCTCTTCACCTTTGACCTCAGCATCGTCCCTGGTCATAGGCTAGTGACATCCGGATTTTACAGCCATGTTCGCCACCCATCTTACACCGGCTCCATGCTCATCATTATCGGTATCGCGCTCTCGCAATTGACCGCGGGGAGCTTGGTGGTTGAGTGCAGCGTCCTTGGACCCATTGGATCAAGGATCCTGTGGACTGTGTGGTGGATGTGGACGCTTTCGGTCACCATCAGTCGCGCGATTGCCGAGGACAAGGAACTGCAAAGGCTGTTTGGTTCAGAGTGGGATGCTTATGCATCGACCACCAAATTTTGGTTCTTTCCCGGGCTGTGTTGATCTGCCCGTTTCAGTGAACCACATGTACAGACGGTGACCACGTTCCTACGTAGTTTGAGTGCGTGCATGCTGCGGTGACAGTGTGTTGACATGGATGATGCGATCAAAATCGATAAGATGGTAGACCGATCTGTAAAAAAAAAAGTAGTACATACTTAGACGTTAGACCAATCCACAACCAGATTTTGCGATACGAATGAATAGATTTCGTTCACATCTGATCTGCTGGTTCCATGCAGCTGTTTACGAATCCAACAAGGGTGGTTTGTATTCTCGGGTCGCTCCGCGGGCGTATCCACTTGCACGTCTGCCGTTGGACAACATGTTACTTTCGTGTCAAGTATCAATGTGCCCCTGTACCTGTCCCGCACGACGCCACGCAAAATGAATTGCGTGGCGATAAGATTTCTTTTTCGTTGCACGAGATCCGAGGAACTAGTGTCAACCCCCCAAATATTGTCGCATCTTTAGCCTTACCTGATCCGGTATTTACATACATGTAAACCCCCCGAGTCTCGAGACGTAGATCCATGGTTGTCCGCATCCCTGGAAACGGGTGGAGTAACAGTGTACTCTGCTGTAGATCCGTATCTACACCGCGCCTGGGAGAGTGATTGTACGAACCTAGTTCACGGGAATGGTCCCCTGCTAGGCGCAGCCAGCAGTCTGTGCGACCGGGGTAAAGCCGGTGCCTAGGGCTTCTGCACGAGATACAATCATTTGTCCTTGCGAATTCCTTCGTGATCCGAATCGTGGTAGTCGCTGGTCGACTTCCCGGAAGGATCTAGGGACGTTTTTCTGTAAAATTTCAAGTATAATTAGCAGCAAAATGACAGTAAGCTCTCGGATAGGAAGGTTGCCTCACGGTGCACGTCAAGTTGCTGCCATCGACCACCGTGATCGTCTTTAAATTTACAGATGGACCCTGTAAACCGCTTCAGTGAGAGGCTCCGAAGCTCCGCTATTTTCGGCTCTCTAGGCCATTCCTTTTTCGGGCAGTTCGTCCCAACTCTCTCGCTCACCGCTGACTTGGAAGTCAGCCATCTTGCTCTAGCTAGTTCTGTGTGGTCTCACCATTGTACAGCCATGGCATTCGATCAGTCCGGCCAGCAATATCCTATGGATCTGAGTCGCATAGACACCACAGACTCAGCATTCACAGCAAGTTCCTTCAAGCTCTGAACTCCGCATGCACGATGATGGGTCAGAGGTCTGTCAATTTTTACAGCTGAGTCACAGTTATCAGATTTGAAGAAACATCTTTAAATTTATCCGACACTATCTGAGCTTCGGTTTTCCATATTTCCCTAAACGCTTACGGGAGGAGTCAACCCGGTGCCTGCCGTGACGTCTCCAATCAAGATCTTATCATTGAACACGAATGGGTCATGCAGATGCGTGTTCGTGTCAGCTGAGTCGCAACAGCGACTAGGACTGCGCAATCGTGCTGTTGGACCAAGGAAGGGAAAATATTACGTGGCTTAAACTACGCCGCCACGTCGATCCCTCCGCAGTAAATGACGCCGCATTGGTATGACGTGTCGATTGGGCGACGACGGGATTTCAGGTAGTATCTCACAGCGAGACCGAGGGTAGGTCTGTGTAGATTATTCATCTCAGAAGGGGCAGTAGTCCCAGACGCCGTGCAGCTTTGGGATCATCCCAACCCAATCCCGGGTGCAAGCCAAACTCAAGTCTGGGTGAGCTGGTTTCCGCGTCATACGGGGTCTCGAAATGTTGGCGTCACCTCCTATTTAGAAGCAAGTTGGAATGATGATCCAGTCAAACTCAAATGCATTCCCGACAAGAGTACCCGGGGTAAAGTGGAATGTCAAATGTCAACCATGAATCGTAGTGCGAGCTGGTAGAACTCCGCTCGTTAGTCGTACGCGGTGAGTGCCGGCGTTTGCCCTGTCAGGCGGAAAAGGGACATATGACCTATGAGCACAGATACGGGACGCCACGTTCTTGCCATGTCATGAGCCGCGCGAAGCCGAGCTCGGTCCCGGTCGCGGTGCGTGGTGTTTCGCCATGGAAGGTCGCACAACGGATGGATCAATATTTTAGACCGACTTAAATGCTGTATGAAGTGTGAACCTGGTGGTTTATTTCAAGTTTAGCTTCGCCTTTACCACATTTAGGCCAGTCCTAATGATTGATGTAGCCATTGTGTCAGCAAGATGACAGCGAGAACACTGCCGCCTAATAGCCGGGAGGCGATGCACCCAGAATCGCAAATATACTGCAGTATCTACAAGTAATGGTGAGGTTCAACACAAACACCAAGTACACTAGTGCAACCAGGTGAGTGGGCACTCAGATAGTTATGTTAATGAGTTGACATGATTGCTTGAAATTTCAGCATCATCAATTTGATTCATGTTGTTTGCATCGAGTGGCAATGCATCCTGTGATAAATCACGTTTCGTCCAAGGTAATTGGTTACTGACTGAAACATGGAGCCTGGCTACCCCGCCAGCTGGGTTCGCACTATTCTCCATCTCAAAGGCGACGCGAATAACCTGGTGGGGCACGCCGCGCAGTGATCCATGTACTCGTACCTCGTATCAACGTATTCCACGCGACAGACATCTTCGCAGAAGACGTGTTACCAGTCTGCCAGCAACCGGGAAAGCAAGTCCAGCGCAGTTACTGTTTTCCACCCGTTCGATTTCTTGCACCTCAACGCACCCCGTCGGTGACGTTTCCAGCCAACCACTTTTCCGACTTCGTAGACTTCAACCATCGAATCTCTGCTTGCGGGCGGTAGTGCGCAACTTGTGTCGACATAGACATAACATCGAGTGATTCATTGCGAGGACGCCATTAACACGAGAGGAGGACGATTTCTAACACGGACCGGGTTCCATATGCCTTCTGAGTCACTGGCAAGTTCTACCGCTTTGTGTCATAAGCTGTATTTTAATTATCTGGGGATACCTTACTTAAGTAAACACGTACGCCAAGATTGGACAGTCACGTCATGACAGACATGAGTACCTGGTTGTGACTACGGATAGGCACGGAACAAAGGGATATTTGACCTGGGAGGACGGATGTGGGATATCTCTCTAAATCTACCAATATTACTTCCGCATCTCTGTGGCCGAATGCCAGTCGCCTGAGGCGATGATTCGTCACGGAAGATCGGTAAGATAAGAACGAGAATATCTACTTTGTTACAGTTACCTACGATGGTTAGGTGTATCATCATGATAGCCTGGAATGAGATATACTTCAAGTGCTAATCGTGGCTTTCGGTAACATGCGACTCGAGAGTCTAGGCCGTACAGCAACGCCGCTAATAGTAGAAATTCCCACCACGCCGTTCGAAGAACAACCCTGTTTCCAAACACTATTTTCCAATCACGTCTATAGCGGATTCAGTTGACAAACCAACATCAACGTTCCGAATCAATAATTCATGATCAGGTTCAACTCAAACGCCAACTATGGTGCGACTAGGTGAGTGGGCATTCAATGGTCTGGACTGGCACCTATAGGGACAAGACAACATAGCTCCGTGCCTCCGCCGCCGCCGCCGCCGTATTCTGGGTTTACATCCCCAGCTGGGCCATCTGAACGCAACGACTGGTCGCCTGTGGATTCACCGAGGTCACCATTGTAAGCACGTGTCTTACACATATACCGTTGTTTCGTCCTCGTCGAGGCATTTCTCAGCGAACCATGTAGCAACCTCAAGAAATCCGGATGGATAAACACTCGATCATTTGTCGCGCTCCTAACGTTTATCATCACTGTGGGTCTCTGCATGACCACGATGCCGGTCACTTATTGCAACGATCCTGCGGACCCTCGAGTACGGGAACGGATACGCGAAGAATGGAGCAAGGAGTTACTTGGACACGAGAAACAGGTTGCCGAGAGAGAGGTGGCGAAGGCGCGATGGGAGTGGGAGAACGAGCGGCATGCAGCACTGCTTCGGGAATGGGAGCAAGAACGTATTCAACATGAACAAGAGCTGAAAGAGCGTGCGCGACGTGAGGAAGAGGAACGCAAGCGACTCGATTTATTTTGGGGTCACGTGGAGGTACATCAGTGCAAGACTTATGGGACGAGAGAATACACTGCAGTCCTGATGAATCTGCCGATGAATTGGGAACGGCGTGCAGAGGCGTGCAAGGCCACACCACTTGAGGTTCACGGGATTGCACAAATGCCCAAGACCTGCGAAGATAGGGTATGTGATATCCATTGGAAGATGTGGAGATGATTGATGTTGTTAGGGTCGTGGCGTTATCGTCGGTCGATGGGAGATCGATCAGTACGAACCGGATTGCAACACCTTCTGGAACTGGTACAAGGACAAGGAAAGCCCTCTCTCGCCCCATCGACTCAGTATCATACCAGAATACTGACAATTACAACAGGGTTGCACATCACATGGATCAGGAAAGAGAGTAAGAACCATCTATCAAACATTGTTCCTTTTGACCAATCCAACATCAGCGCATCGAACATTACCTGGAGAACCTTCCGAAAGGAGGCGATTGGCGAGAATTCTGTGCCACCACGCCAGCCCGTTTCCACGGGATGGAGTTTTCCGGTGCCCAAGAATGTTTCCAATACGTGCGTCAATTCTAGTACGTCTTCGAACACCGCTCATGATCTACGTGCACAGAAATTGGGAACGTATGGTCACTGGGAGATCGACGATATTAATTGCTGAAGGATCTCTCCATGTCAATGCGTACTTCCCGTGCCTTTATGGCTTCACAAGATACGAACAGCAGTCGCATGTACACGATAGTTTACCTTTGTACAAGACCAATCTTGCATTCGACGATGTGTAATTATTCGGGTCCGATGGTTATGCCTCACTGACGACTGTAAACAGTCATTTATTGCCACTGTGATCTGTGTTGGTGTTTGCTGACCTTCCTCCGATCGATCTGCTGCGTGCTTGGCTAGACTTCGTTTTGGGGGGCTGCCTTCAAGCATTTCTTGTCAACAGCTACCTCGTTCCCAGTGAAAAACCATTCGGGGATCAAAGTTCTCCCTTGACCTTCTGGAGTGCTTTACAATCCAGTGTACGCCTGCCGTGGTGTACTGTCTTCTTCAACTGACAGTGTATATGTACGCAGGGCTCATTGTGCCACTTCCTTTCTTACGGACCTTCTTTTTTTAACCCGGCCGTGCTGCATCGAAGTTGCTTCGCAAGACTGCCCTCAGGTTGCGGGCTACTTTCTTTCGACTCAACGTACGCTCCCAGTGAAAAGCCATCCAACGCTCTCGAATTGTGGCGGTTGCTTTTCAGTGCGAGTGTACATCGTGGCGCGTCGTAGCCGAGACATCATCACCTTGCGACACACCGCACGTATCGAACGCGTTTCAAGTACAATGTCTAGGTATATCTCCACTGGTGTTTTTTTATTTTTTTTTATTGTCGATGTTTGCTCAATGCGACGGTGCACTTCTGTATATGCGGGCAGGGATCTGGTATACGTGGGGATGTGGACGGGCATGGGCGAGACTCGGAAGGTAGTTCTGCGGGTCCATTGGTTCTCTATAGGTATGTGCTCCTTGTAATAAATGACTCCCTCAATGAGAATATCATCCAATTCATTGCTCAAGCGCTCACCATTCGTATCAGGTCACCACCCGAAGAAACCACCCCAATGCTACTTGGCAAAACACGCCGCAAGATATCCCGAGACGGGTTCAAGTTCATCACATACCGACTAATCGCGTTAATTTCCACCCTCTTCATCAGCGGTAATTTATACATGCACTTTATGAACTGCCCCTTGTATCCACCGGCCATGAACGCCGTTCGTCGCGGTTGGGAGAAAGAAGTGGCGCAACACAACGCTGTGCGAGAGGAATGGCGGCTTGAAAAACAGGAACACGCCGTCATTGAGGAGGTGTGGAAGCTCCAGACGCAACGGCATGAAAGGGACGTGGCGCGTCGGATTCGGGAGGAAGACGAGCATCAAGAATGCGTGAGGCAAGAATGGACTCGAGAATTCGAGAGGCATGGGCGCGAGGCTGAAGAGTACGAGGAGGCAGTTGCACGTAGGATACACCAGGAGCAAGAATGTCAAGAGAGGGTCTGGAAGGAGTGGGCTCAGGAGGTAGGAAAGCATAGGCGTGAGGCCTAAGAATACGAGGAGGCAATTGCACATAGGACATACGAAGAGCAAGAACATCAAGAGAGGGTCCAGAAGGAGTGGGCTCAGGGAGTAGAGAAGCATATGCGCGAGTGCGAAGAGATGGAGCACCGTGAAAATCAACGCCAAGAAAATGTGCGACAGAAGTGGCGTTGTGAAGTGGAGGATCATGATCGAATCGAGGAGGAACGCAGGAAACGCGAGGAAGAACGCCAGAAACCCAACATGTTTTGGGGTGGTATTGAGGCGCATACGTGCACCACCTACGCAACCAGGGAGTACATTGCACGACTCATGAATCTACCTGCAACTTGGGAGCATCGAGCGGAGGAGTGCAAGGCTACACCACTTGAAGTCCATGGGATTTCGTATCTACCGAAGAGTTGTGAGGATAAGGTAGGCGATGTTAAGTAACCAGACGATACTCCCAAGATTGAAGTCGTGTTAGGGCCCTGGTTTTTTTTCTCATCGGAAGATAAGAAATTAATCAGCATGAACCGGATTGTGCAACATACTGGAACTGGTACAAGGACAAGGAAAGTGTTCCCCAGACCAATGGATTGATGTTACGCCAACTGAAAATCATCCCAGGGTTGCACGCCTCCGGGATCAGGAAAACGGGTAAGATACAAATCTCGGAATCACTGGACTATTTTTTGGATCCGGCCACCCCACAGCGCATCGAACATTATCCGGAAAACCTTCCAAAGGGGAGTGGCTGGCGAGAATTCTGTGCCACGACGCCAGCTTGCTTCCGTAGGATAGAGTTCCCCGGAACCCAGGAATGTTTCCAATACGTACGTTACTGACTGGAAATGACAATATCCTGGCGACACTAAACAATTTATGTGTACTTGCAGAAGTTGGGAACGTACTACATGGCCACTGGGAGATTGATGACACTAGCTGCCAGTGAAAGACGCCTCAATGGATGCCGGCGTTTTGCAGGTTTATCGTCCATATCTTCCTCGCTCAGTAGAATATGCACATACAATCAGTGCTTGTTTGTACGATATCGATCTTTGGCTGATTCATTTTGTTTTCTTGGAGAGATTATGATGATCATGGTTGCCTAGAGCCGAAGGTATTGGTCCGGTTTCGTACGATGGAACTTGAGGCAATAGTACGGGCTTCTCAGAAACCAATCCATTGCCAACAAAATGATGTTCTTGTCGTACGCGTGTTCAAGTTGTCGCCTCGTACCAGACTCTCGTTGCTCTTTGTTGTCTTTAAATTAATGTTTGACGCGCAGACTCCGAGTCGCTGATCCTGTACCCGCTGCAGCTGTGATTTTCAGTTCATTGGTTCTGTTTCATTTGACAATGTTGTTTTCCCACTGACTATCCTTTTTTTCTCAACCTGCCACCTCGTGTTGCTTTCGGGGTCTGTCGAATCGTGGCATATGCGGCGTGTTGTACAGCAACTCCCACAGCTTCGTGTTGAACTGCGAGAGAAAGGATCTCGTCCCTGTGGTTGTACCCAAAGTCCGAGCACTACTAGGCTACATCCTTTGTCGACGAACCTAGTATGGTGAAAAAGTTCCAAAAGTAAGTCATCCGGTCGCGGCTTCTCCCACCTTGCCTGATACGAAGTCCAACGTTCATCTCTCAGCAACGCATACGGTACTCATCCCACACATTCATCCGCACGTGGTAATGCCTCCTCCTCCGTGATTCTTTATTAGTGCGTCGTTCGTGTTTTCTCCACTGGTACACTCCTCATTCGTTCCATCGTTCGGCACTCTTTCTAGTGGTCCACCTGAGACTGCCCCATTGCTCCAGGGGAGAGAAGAGCGTAGAGGGATATCTTCGTCTTGGTTGCCCAAAGTCGGAGGCGGCATCCTGGCACTCATCGTCCTATTCATGACGTATCACACATCCGTCCATTTCTGGAGCTGTCCGCCGGACCCATCCACGAGAGATGCCATTCGTCTGGGTTGGAAAACAGAAGAAGCTCAGCACGCTGTTCTACAGCGCGAATGGGAACACAGGAGCCAAGAACAATTCGAACGCGAGGAAGGTTGGAAACGTGACGCTGAACAACACGAGCAAGAGGTGGCACGCCACGAACGCGAGGAACACGAGCGCCAAGAGTGGGTTCGACAGGAATGGATACGCGAGGTGGAACGCCACGTGCGCGAGTTCGAAGAGATGCAGCGCCGTGAGAGAGAGGAAAGGGAGCGGGAGCGGCAGAGGTGGAGACGGGAGGTTGAGGAGCGCGAACGGCGTGAGGAAGAAGAACGCCAGAGGCTCCATATGTTTTGGGGTCATGTTGAGGCGCATGCATGCACCACGTATGCGACGAGGGAGTATGCCGCACGACTCATGAACCTGCCTACCACTTGGGCGCATCGGTTGGATGCATGCAGGGCTACACCGCTTGAAATTCATGGGATCTCATATTTACCGACGACCTGCGAAGACAGGGTAGGTGATCCTTCCATTAGAATGACCAGAGGACTGATGTCATATTAGGGCCCAGGCTTTGTGATAGGTCGATGGGAAATCAAACAGCAAGAACCAGAGTGCACGCCATTCTGGGATGCGTACAACGACAAGGTACGCCTCCCTGGGATAAACTGTCGTATGTCACGCTGAAAAAACATTTCAGGGGTGCACTTCACCAGGGTCCGGGAAGAAGGCAAGACTCGATTTTCTAGAGATTAGCACATCAAGACTGACCACTTCATTAGCATATCACCCATAAACTGGAGAATCTTCCTGATAAAAGCGACTGGCGAGAATTCTGTGCCACAACGCCAGCTCATTTCGACCATATGGAATTCCCGGGTGCGCAGGAGTGCATTCTATCGGTACGTGTATCCTACGAAGCTATAAACTTCACTAAACTGTCCCACGTGCGCCTGCAGATTTGGGGCGTGTATGGTCAATGGGAAATAAACGACAGAAACTGTTGAATATGTTTTCGTCTTTGGGTTACTATCCGCATTACCATGTCTGCTTGAAACCTTAGTTCTCATTGCATACTTTTGAATTGCTTTCTGCGCGTTCTTGTTTGTATACATGTGTTACATTTTGTATAGTAATGATAACGTCTCGTGATTGGACTTGATCAATGGTCGGACGGGCATCACTGCGGTAGGTAAAGAAAAGGAGCAGCATGAAAAATAAGTGGTACACTTCGTATCCCGGTCGCATTCACCACATCGTTAGTACGCAAATCCTTCCCGCTTGACGTTCCGTGAATCCACCCCCAGCTCTTTCAACGCGGCGAGCACCATCTGTTCAAAGCCCTCCGGTCCGCACACGTAGGTTTGCCTTTCTTGTAGGTTCCCAATGTCCAATGCACCCAAGGTATCCTTGTTCAGTCGACCCGCATGCTGTGTCACCTCGACACGTCCCGCTGTAGTCACCGACGAAGGTGAAGAGGCAGGCGATCGAGAAAAGACATGAATCGACAAAGTGCCTTGACATTCTTGAACGTGATCGCTCGTACGTTCTAGGACGCGAACGACGAGCGGAAGCAACACGTCAGGCTCGCGCGTGGACAGTACGAGAGTGATGTCATCCGTGTGTGCGTCCCCGCCCCTGTTCTTCTTCTCCCGCAAGCCGGCCAACATGGCGAGGAACGGTGTCACCCCGATCCCACCAGCGATCCACAACCACTTTCGAGTCCCACCGCGTGCGGATAGCTGCGCGGACGATCCTTCTCCGTGGCCGGAAGAACACGCGACCGTGTCCGTGGGCAACGTAAAGTCGCCTGCGATACCAATGAGGGGTACGCTGAGCTGCAAGGGCCGCGCGTCCTCGAGGAAATCTGGGCGAAACTCGCCCAGCTGTTGTGCGATTGCAAAGAGTGCACTGGTTACTACCCCCCCGGGCTTGTGTCGTATCGTGAGTGTCAACGACACAGGACCAGGATCGGCACTTGCGCCCGTGCTTTCAGAGGATGAATTAGTCCACCGACTCAATCCGGATACCGTCCACGTGCGTATCCGGTCGTCGTTGACGCTCGCCGGGCTCCCAGGGGCCATATGTTGATAAGGTAATGCGCCGACGAACGATTTGAAATCTAATATGGCTGCTTGACCGGGAATGACGTCGACATGTGTCGGCGACTCGAACGTGAACGTTGCAATGTCGCGTGAATGCACCTCGATGCGTGCGAGCGTGACCTTGGGTGTCACTTGGCCATCGTCGGTAAAGTACGTCGAGGTGATCTCTTCTGCAAGAAGTCGGACGGGGGGAGAATAAGGGCTGCGCAGGACTTGAGTTCCCAGTTTCTGGCGGACGGGCAAGGCATCTTCAACCAAGATATAGCCCATCACATGGACAGATGTCAACGCGTTGATGCGAGGCATGAGTCGCTGCGCGGTGATTCCTACCAGGTTGTGTGCATCTCCTGTAAGGTAGAGAACGGCGCCTGTCTCGAACGAAACGAACGTGACCCCAGCTAGCGGGGTAGCCTCGATGTTCCCAAGTGACGTCAGTAACCGATTACCTTGAACAATGGTGAGCTTTCTTATTAGAACGATCTGGACGGCAGAACGTACCAGAGTAGTCTGGAATGATGAGCGTTCGACCATCACTCGGTCGAACACGAGCAAAGCCAGGTTTACCACCCCGCTGATTCATGCCTACATGCGACGGAAACCGTTCACCATCTTCTCTAGCGTCATGGTAGGTCCCTAGGAAAAGCGTATCCGAGCCGTGTATGAACGATATGACGTCTTCGGGCAATCGCTCGTCAGACGACAGGTCGAGACGCCGATACACAACGCGTGGATGCGTCTCCGAGAACGGCACGAGATCTCGCACATTGATATACTTTGGACAATTTCTATCACATGAGTAATCCCACAATGAACTCCAGTGAGCGTGATGATGCTGACTCTGGAACACGTACCCAATGGCTTCGTTCACGACAGACCGCACGCGGAGTACCGGTCCATCATTTTCGAGGGTCTCAATGTACCCCGCAAATTTGTTCCGTCTTCGCGTCGAAAACTCGATGCCAATCCCCGCGATCAGCGCAAGACCCCCTCTCGAGGCTGCGACGTTCTGAGGGAACGGATCCCCCTCCCACACACGTACATTCAACGTGAGCTCACCCAGATGTCGACTGGTCGCAAACCCGGGCTGACCATCGGGACCGGCGAGGATGGATGACCAAGGACGATGTCTATCGTCGATCGTGGTGACGGGGATGAACGGCAGACGTGTCGTGTAGAATACCTGGTGTTCCTCGGGCATTTCGGGTTCAATCCATGTCCACGCCTCGGACATGACCCCAGCATAGCCCAACTTGTCCTGAATGGCGCGTTCGCCTTTGTGCCATCCGATAACGGGGTGGTACATCTCGATGTAGTTGTCAACCCAGAGGGCGCCTGTGAAAGGGATGAGTGCTTGGGATAAATAACCCTCGGGGTTCTCGGGCAGGACAGATCGCTCCTGGTGAGAGGATTATACTATATCGCGGGGTCAGTCATACCGTCATGTGTCTCCGTATGCTATAGTTGTATCGGTACAAGTAGCAGTCAACGCCGTAGGAATTTATACTCCGGCACTCTGCTTGAACGGAAGTCCAAAGTCAACAGCATTATACTAGCTAGGGTACATGAAGTTATACAGAGTTGTGACTGAGGTAGACCAGGTTATACATGGGAGACACTTCAATGCAACGCCTCCGCCACCAACTCCAATACCTCCTTCGTGCTCTTGGCCATATTCTTATCATCCTTTGCTATCGACTGCCACATTGTCCCATGATGCGGTTCAGCGGCAATACATTGTTTGACAACCTCTGCAACGTACTCCTAGAGGAGAAAAAAGACGCGTTATGAGCCGCCGCATCACAAAACTACGGTAAAAGTACTTACTGCCGTTCCGTGTTGTCGCTCGAATTTAAGCCACCAAGCCCAATGATCACCCTGATCCCTGTCTTGCTCCGTCGCCACCGATCGCGAGAACCATTGTCTCGCCTTCTCCACTTTGCGTTCAGCCCAAAATAATCTCGCAACCGTGCAAGTCACGATCGCGTTGTCCTTGGACTTTTTCAGCGCATCCACCGACCGTGACTTGCGGGTCGGACGCGGTTCAGCCCAGATGGCCATCGACCAGAGGATACCCGAAGTTGGACATTCTTGAAGGCCACGCGACAACATCGCTTTGGCCTGCGCGGCACCCCCCGATCGCTCTTCGACACCAACGGATTCAGCCCATAGGATCTCGCTGGCAGGATTCACTAGGCGTCCCTTCTCGAGGATGGCTCGTGCCTTGATACTCTTACCATCCATCTCTTCAAGCTTCCCCGCCAGAACCCAAAGAGTGACTTCCTTGGGACATGTTTTCATCCCTGCTGCATAGGATGCGCGGGCAGCAGGGTAGTTATTTCGCAGTTGGTGGATCTGTCCTTGGATCATGTACAATTTTGCGAACTTGGGGAACTTGGATAACGCAGTCGATACCGTCTCGAGCGCAACGTCGTGACGGCCTTGTTGTCGTTCGAATACGGCAGATTTCATCCATATCTATTCAAGGTTGAGCCCGTGTCAAAATGGAAAATGTAAGGATTACTTACTCGCTCGGTATCGGCTACCGTTCGTGCACGGATGAGCAACTCCCTCGCGACGCCCAATTCACCATTCTCTGCCTCTAGCTTGACAGCAGCAAGCCAAATCTGTTCGCTCTCTGGGTTTGCAATGAAGGCCTTCTCAAGAACTTCACGGGCAGCGGGCACGTCTCCTGCTAGCCACTTCTCCTTCGCAGACATCAACCATAGAACCTCGGCTTGCGGGCAGTAGTGCACAGCTTGTGTTAGCACAGCGTCGAGTGACTCACTACAAGGCCACCATTAGCACCAGGTGCTGGAGAGAATGCTTCCTAATACGTACCGAGTTCCATGCGTTTTTTCAAGGTCTGCTGCTCTGCGCCACAAGTTGCGTTTGTCAGGGAATACCTTGAGCGCATATGCTAAGATCGCTCTGGATGTGGCAACCATCCCTCTGGCCCCCGCGCTCTCTGCATCTGCGACCCACGTGTCCAATCGGTCCTCCTCTTCAACCTCCATAGCCACCGTCGCTTTAATGATCGCCTCACATGTCCTCGGTGAACCCTCAGTTTCACACCGCTCTGCCTCTTTCAACCATTGCTCCCGCGTCAAAAGTACTTGATGGCGTCGCAGCTCGCGCACACCTGCCTCGATGGTCTTGTCCACAACGTCGAGTTCTTTGTTTCGCACCTCAATGGACTTGCCAGGATCGGCGGTCGCTTCCTGTTCCAAGAGACGGCCAGCAGCTATCCAAATCTCGTGTGACGTTGGGACCGATTTTCGAGCCTTGTTCAGGACCGCTTTCGCACGCTCTGGTGTTTCGAGGCGAGCAAGCGCTAACCAAAGCTCGACGGAAAGGGGAATAACTTCAACAGCGCGTGAGAGAAGAATACGGGCATCAGCTGCAGATGTTTCGAGGTTGACGGTCTCTTTCCACAACCGTACGGAATTAGGGATGTTCTCAAGAGCTACCTAAAAGGTCAGAGATAGCATGGCGAGAAGGGAGATCGTAAGACATACCTTTTCGCAGCACCCTTTTCTTTGCTTTCACATCCTGCTCCAGGTCGGCGGCAGCGAGCCATATTTTGACACTTTGCCCAACATGTTGTACTGCGTTTGCGAGGATAATCTTTGCGTCGTCTCGGTTCTGTAACGAAATTCAATGCCCGAAACAGTGATCCTCATGGTCTATACGCACGTGTAATCGAGCAGCTTCGAGCCATACGTCTTCACTCTTCGGACATTGTTCACATCCGGCTTTGATCAGCTTGCGTGCAGTGACCATTCGACCAGCATGTTCCTCCAAGCATGCTGCAGCAATCCAGCCTGGCGCATGTTTGGGGTTTGATTTCACAAGTGAATCAAAGAGCATCCGCGCCCGTTTAATGTCACCAATTTCAGCTTCGGACTTTATCACGACGCTGTCCAAGGACGTCAGGTAACCCTTGGGATCTACCGAGGTAGCCAACCCCGAGTTGACCGATGTGCCCGAGATCTGCGAGACACCAAAAGTCAGTATGAGACGTGAATTCCTCGGTGATGGCGCTCACCTGGTCAAGTTTGAGCGAAAGGATTTTATCTCGCGCCTGACCAATCTCCACGAAGTTGGTCATTGTCCCAGAATCCGCGGGCGTTTGAAAACCACCCGACTAGACAAAGCGACTGAGTTCATGTCACGCAGGAAAAATCGACGTTAACTTTACCTGTTGCTGTCTTGCATCCAGCGAACTTTCATATTCCGTCGTTGCTCTGTCACCCACGATAACGCTGTCGGGGACGACAAAGGATCTCTCATCCTTTCTCCGCTTTTTCCGTGTGAGATTACCTACTTCTGGTATATTTTCCCATTCCTGATCGGTAACAACAGAAAGGCCACGTTTCAGATCTACGAACTGTTGCTGGATTTTCGGACGCTCGGATCGATGCTGCGCCAACGCTGCATTTTCGCGTGCCTCCCTAATCGTGGAGGAAATGACCGTTGCAATCAGCAAGGTAAGAACGGGGGTATAGGTGAACCAGAAAGTACACACCTGCGCACCCGTCTGCGTGAGTCCATATTCTTGTCAACCATATCATATATCTTGTCCGCCTCTTCATCGTCTTGTTCGTAGGTCGTACCAGCAAAAAGGCCATATTCGTTATCCGGGTCTTGGAATTGCTCGGGGTCCACGTCAGGCTCTTCGCCACGTTTGGCCTGCGCCTCCCTGTGATATGGAGCTATCCGTTAAGTGCGCTATGACAGGGTTTAGAAAGTCGAGATAAACGCACGCTATGGCTTCTGCAGATGGACCCTCTCTGGCGGGACCGATATCTGAACGCGTCGTGAAACCAGACGCACTGGGGATCTCGTCATGCAAATGATTGATGAGAAAGAAGACCGCTACACTCACCCACGACCGAGACCAGCGACATATGATGCCGGCGCCGGCATCGAGAGGAATGCCAGCTTGTTGGTTTTGTTCGCTGCCATGGCTGGCAACGACTAAGTAGTAACCTCTGCAGTTGCTTAGTGGACGAGTTCGCTTCTGCAGGCACTTGATGAGCGTCGAGCGGCAGTGCGGCATCGTTCTGCGTCGTGCCACTGCTGACATAAACATGGTCAGAGTGGTTGGCTTAGCTAAGCAGTCTCTCTCGCCAGAAGTCTGACTCAACCATAGCGCAAATCAATGAAATATTGTACAACATCCTCATTCTTCTACTGGTGACGCTGGCCCGCAGCTGCATCTTTAATACTTGAAGTACCTCTCGAGGTCCTCCACCAACCTCCCCAATCTCCCTCCCTCCAACCTCCCCAGCGCTTCCGCCTCAGACGGGGCAAGTGCATCCAATGCGTACTTGACCCTCGCTGCAACTGCGAAATCGAGATAACAAGGCTCCTCCCCAAGCATAAATAGTCCGCCCGATGTTCCTTGCCCTGACTCACTCTGACGGACACAGAGTGCCGTCACCTTGCGCCATGCATCCCTGAACGCCTCGATCCCTTGTCTCACGTGCTCTCTGCGGAATTCTGGACTCGCAGAACACGCTTTTACCAGTGTCGTCCACTGCTCACCGACCTTTGCGGTGCGCATTTGGTGATAGTATGCCTTACTGACCGGATTGAGGTGTTCAGCGCCTAGGATGGCGAACACGAGACGTGGCGCAAGCTCGACCCGGATATCATTGGTCTTCCCATCACCCAATGCACCGGCGTTGGTACTTGTACTCAGAGCCACGCCTGCACCCGCCGACCCCCCTGACCCAAACGAGAACGCTTCCCCAACCTTTTCCAGTATTGCACGTGCCGCAGGAGTCAGCACCTTTGGCATCTCAGGGTACATCTCGTCCAGGTACGTCGCGATCGCGAAGGAATCCATGATGAAGGCGCCCGTGTTTGGGTCTTCGATCGCAGGCAGGGTGTATGGTGGGTTCTTGATGCCTTTGGACTGGAGTAACTCTGCGATGTCAGGGAATTCGACCCAGACGGTCGTGAATGGCAATCGTTTGTATCCGAGGCAGTATCTAACAAAGCAGTGGTGATCAATGAGACTTCATTGCTGGACAGCGAGAGTGATTGGCAGGGAGTCGAATGCGTACCTCGTCTTCATGGTATTCGGGGACCAGGGACGGCCCGGAGTGACGCATGGAATATCATAGAAGATGATGGGTTTCAGTTCAGTGGACGACATCACTTCAACATTTCCAGGAGCCCAGTTCAGCAGTCCTTTAAGTCGTGCACTGGCCGAGTCACTGGGAACAAGTTAATTTCGCCATGCGCAGTACTGCATTAATATTAATATAGGTACAGAGCCTGTGGCCCAGGCACGATACACATGCATCGCCACGTGACTCCAAATGCCAGTCAAAGTTCACCCAACGCTGTTGGCCACGCTCTGCATGCTACCGTTGCAAGCATCTCAAACGTGGCAATACCTCGCTCGCACTCTCACCCCTCTTGAGCGCCTCCCTCACTCTCTCCGCCAGCCGACGACTCCTGTCCCAATCCATCTGGGCATCTTCCTCCGCCACGCCCGTTCCATTACCCTCCCTCACCTCCATCCTCTCCATGTCCATTCCATGCTCCAAATCCGATGGCGAGGTCAAGACGGTCGTCGACGTCGCCGCTCGCTCGTGCCCCCCCCGCCTCGACGCTTGCGCGCGTACAACAAGATCCGGTCGTGCCAGCCGCACCTTCTCCGCGATTCGCCTTCTTTCTGCGCGTTCGCCGCGTCGCGCAGCTGTCCGTGGGCTTACGGGTGCCTTGCTTGTATGTGCACTCTCCCCCGTGGCGACCGTCGACGTCCGTTCAACCGCCAACACCGGTGCACGCATGACCGTAGATGTCAGGCACGACGCCGGTCTCGGGTCAAGCTGTCTAATGCTTGTTCGAGGAGCAGACACACCACGTTCAAGTCCACCGACCGAAGCTGTCTTCTCAAGATGATTGGCCCTGTCCTCAATACGCTTCCTCACAGGAAACGAAATGGTAGCTGCCGTTGTCACGGCCGCAGTCACAGTCGATGCTGGGGAGCTCCGCAGAAATGCTCCCAAAACCCCCTCCACTTCGAGAGCGGAAGACGTCGGTGAGAAGGACGTTTCCTTACCATTCCTCCTCGTCATGGAAGGTACTGTTGGCGTGCGAGTAAGCCCAGTAGAAGATTTGTGTGATAACTCGTGAGTCTCGTCTCCTCTGCATGATGTCATGTGCGTACTTTGCACCTGAACAAGTTTACCCCCAGCAAGCTCGGGAACATTATCCTTTTGGCCCATCTTTACCTCT
Organism: Caloboletus firmus; assembly: GCA_038094755.1. Taxonomy (NCBI): domain Eukaryota; kingdom Fungi; phylum Basidiomycota; class Agaricomycetes; order Boletales; family Boletaceae; genus Caloboletus; species Caloboletus firmus. Next base: position 9,082 of record JBBPUO010000116.1, on the reverse strand, counting down.
AACTCTTCTTGATCAATTCTCTGGCATTTTGGCCGCGGTCCTTCGTCGGCGTTCTCTACGTCCGCCAATACGCGGACGTCACATACATCTTGAGTGACTGATGGGTTCCTCCTGTGCAGTCGTGGCATTGGTTGGCTCTGGCTCGGATGTTGCGTCGAAGAGTGAGATGGCACGAGGTCCTGAGATGACTCTGGGAGCACAACGTTATCGAGACAAGCAAACGGTTGTGAATCTGGCCCGACGTCGCTCGTCTGTTCCTCTAGCGATGGACCGGAAAGCCAGATGTCATGAGAGGGTACAAACGGAGACGTACACGCCAACGTTAGTCGCGAAGGATCGGGATTGACAGGTGGGAGGACAATCTCTGTGGAAGTCCGTCCGAGGGAAGGATTTACTGGCATCACCAACGGTAGATCGCTCTGCGAGGCATACTCAACCGCACGCTCCTTCCCCTTATCACTCACCCCCAGCCATCTCTCACGAAGAAGAGGGGACGACGTTGGAGTAGGGAGCGTCCCTATGTCAGCTACCGCCCCCGCTCTGGCACGGGTCTGAGATTGTGGCGAAGGCGATAACCATGTCTTACACGCCTCCTCCAGTTCCCCGGCCCCGAAAAACTTCCAGGCAGTCCTCGCATGATCGTCCGACCCACCCTCGTCTGAAGAGTTGCCGGAATCATGGCTCCGCACATACCTCTGCGGAGTCCTAGGCACTTTACCTGTCGATGGAGCTAGCCAACTGGGTCCATCCGCAAGTCCATGCCCTTCTGTATCCATGTCTAGGATGGCGTGGTCGTCGTGATCTTCATCGACGCGTCGACACATCCTCCTGACAGCTTTTCGTCTCCTAGTACCTATCCACGCCCTCAACACTTCCATTTTTGCTTTCTTGCCGCCTTTGTCGCCCCACTGCTTAGCGGCATCACTAGGGCCGACCAAGTTTGAATATGCTGTATCCGTGCACTCGCATTCGCCCGTTGCAGAGAGCGTTCCTGGGTCATACTTTGTAGAGGGCCCAGGCAGACTGATCACGCTGGGGTGGCATGTCAGAGGGCAAGGAGGGGCCATGACAGACATTAAGGAACCAGGCGTTGACGTCGGGGAAAGACATTCCGAGAACATCCTGGACATGGCACCCCAGTCGAGACCGTTGAACGAAGGATCGAGGGTGTTTGGTACAACACGAAGTGGACGGAAGAGCGTCACAAAATTTATGAGTTCAGGAAGGGGTGAGTGACGAGACAAGGGAAAAAGCTTCAGACGGTGCGAAAGGGCACGTATAATCAGTGAAAATGGGGATACAACATTGGGTCACGTCGTGACTCACCAACGAGTCTACGTTCTCGCCTCTCAAAACTCGCCGCCTGACATTAGCTTGGTAGTCCTCCCAGCGAGAACAGCTCATGGTTACTGCATTCACATAGACCACTTTCCTCCCTTCTTGGCTAAGCGATGTCACAGCGCCTTCGGTTCCATAGTCACAGAAAGGGACGTCCACGAAGGTGCAGCGATCAAATCGTTCACACGCATGAATTCTAGTAGAAGCAGCGTCGCGCGTGCCAAGGGCACGCAAGAAAGGATCCGAACCATGCGAATAAATTGAGTGTTTGTATCGGTCAAAGTGAATCTGTGGTGCCAAAAACCATAAGTGGTGCATATATGCGAGTAGTTTAAGCGAAGCAGATGCGTGGAAGAAGATATACCAAGCATATACGAAGAGTTTCGGTATGTAGTGCAAGGCAAAAATGAAATTAAGTACCTTGCAACGAAATGCGCGTGCGATAGCCTTGAGGACGTCCTCGTAGCCCCAAGTCCAGGCGTTGATGAAAAAATGTGTGCTTGACGGGAATAAAGCAATCAATTCAACGATGCCTTGGGCTGCACGCTCCTGCGGACAACAAGGGCGGAGGGCAGAATAGAAGTCAGGAAGATGAAATAAGCAATAAAACAAACGTACTTTGCTAGGCACGACAACGGGCGAGAGTAAGCAGGCAGTATCTAGATAGATGGCCTCAAGTGTCTTTACGAGACCTGTTGCTTCTGCATGTGTGCCCTCTCTAAGAGCAACAAGGACTCGGAGATCTTCTGAAGAGTTAGCCAAGTATGGCTGAAGGAAATGATTACGTCGGATGGAAGAGAGAAACCACGGTTCGGCTCTGAGATCGCCGGTGTGAAGGACTGTCCCACGAGGACCTTCAATCAAGAACCTGGTTGAAACGAGTCAAGGAAAATGCGCAAAATTGGGATGACGTTGACGAACATCACGGAACCGGGACAATGGTTTGCATCGATAAGAGTGATGGTCACGATCTCGCTGTCGGAAATGTCGAATTCTGTGGGGGTATTGAGCGGTATCGCATGCTGTCGAACGCGTCGGTGTCACAGCATTGGAGACGGGGGATTGCATACCAAAAGGTCCCTTGAGCCAGTAAAGAATTTCTGGCCATTGGGCATCACGAATGGGTCAACCTTGAGATGTCCAAACGTCTTCTTTTTCTCTGCACGATACTGGCGGTCGTACAATGAGCGTTCTGCGTATATCTCATGACGCAGCAACATCTCCTTCGCGTCGGGTGAACATATCACACGGTATGCAAATGACTTTGAGGCGAGACCGACGATGTGGTCCGAGTGACTGTGTGTCAAGAGATGAAGGGGTGGCCTGTTGTACGGTGGGGGCAAGTCGTCGAGAGTGTCCGTAAAATTGTCAACGCGAATGGGGTAAGGAAGTGCGAACGAGTGGTAGGGCGTTCCCTGGGGCATTGTCAAACAACATGTAGGAAGAGCACAGGGGCAGAAGGGTCCCCGTGTGGGATACTCCATTCCGACGCGTGACACGACATGTGACTAGCCATCTCACCCGCACGTTGATGGCTAACCAACGAGGGCAAAAGTCTCCTTCAGTCTTCCGAATGCCGCTCATTTTTCTTTCATTATATATTCCATGAACATCGACTTGACTACAACGCCGTCATGATCCCCGAGCTTAAATTCAATGACTGCGTGGTACTGCAGTGTATCAAATCATTGCGCAAGGATTGATCCCTCATGATCAGATTCAAAGGCAACACCAGCATTTCGAGGGCGTGTCCTATATATCACGGGGGAGCACCTTCTTCCAATATTGACACTTCTAGATTATAGATTGAATCGAGATGGAACTATTGTCTGTATGTTCTCACCATCGATCTCATAGCAGTGAGATACTCGAGCCAATTCCAAGCTTTGAGCAAGACGATTCGCGTCTAGCACCGCATAATGGTGAAATTGATAGGTGCGCATGGCAGTGGCCCTCAATCTCGTTAAAATATTTACACCGGAGACAGCTTCGTTTGTCAGCGTGAAGAACGTTGTCTGTGGCACTGACTTGGCGCCGCCAGCTCTAGCGGTTCACAAGTACATGTGACACTCTATCCGCAGTGCATTGCGGCAGCAAACGCTAACAAAATAATGAAAGCGCACTAGATCACTGTTGCGTCCACCCAGGGCGTTAGTTCAGATACCGTCATCCTCATACTGCTGTAGCTCTCGTTCTGTCCTTTCGGCCTTCGATACGACTCTGATGGCTCGATCCCGCACACCACGGAAGCTTCCACAGTGTCACCAGACTGATCCACCATTATCTGCTGCCCCCCATCCGGTGAGCTCCTTCCCTTCTGTCTCTTTGACTCGTTCCTACATATTTGATCTATGGCTGAGTGGTTGTGTCAGCGGAGAGGAATTAGGAGGGCTGCGGGAGATAAACGGGATTCGAGGCAGTGGTCAAACCAACTCTTCGGAATTCGACCCTAGCCAATATCCTTGAGCACAAGCGGATGACCCATCAATCCCCTAGAGACCATCATAATCATTTGGTAATTCCGCTCCCTTTAAGCATTCTGTGGACTCAAACTGGCAGCACAATCTCATATATACTAATGCATGCCATATAATCACGTGCACTCCCGTTTACATGCTTCGTCCTCGTTCCCTTTTCATTCTCCGTTTCAACGAACATTGCTTAGAGCATTAATTCTCTTGCTTCCTCCCCCCTTCAGTCGTGTCTCTCTCGATTGAGGTGGGACTCTTCCTCTTGAGTACTCGACATGTGCTGACCTTATATCAGTCCATCCCCTTGTCTACTCTAGTACGAGCCACCTCGTTTCCTGGGATTATCCATAGGCGTTTGCGACAATGACTGATGCTGTCCATGCTACCACCCCTTTCGATCACGCGAGGGCGGACATCATTTTACGTTCATCCGATAACATTGATTTTCGTGTCTTCAAGCTTTTCCTCTCCCTCGCATCCCCGTTCTTCGAAACTCTCTTCGATATCCCCCAACCTGCTGAAACGAATGGGGACCAGGAGGTCAAGGATGGTCTTGTTGTCGTTCGCGTAGCAGAGGACGGCAAGACCCTCGATGCCCTCCTCCGATTCTGCTATCCATGCACCTTGACTGACGACCCTAAGCTAGAGGTGTTGAAGGATGCTGTGGGTGTCCTCGAAGCAGCCAGGAAATATTCTCTTGATGCCATCGAGAAGAAAGCTCGCCAGGCAATTATAAACCCGAAAATCCTCGAGGCGGAGCCGTTGCGATGTTTTGTGATCGCACATCGAGGACGCTTGCGGGAGGAGACTCTACTTGCTGCAAAGCACACGTTGACGCAACCGCTCATCCCGTCATGGTTCCAAGAGATCGAAATGATCAATGCGGCCGATCTACTTGCCCTGCTAACCTACCATCATAGTTGCGGAGAAGCTGCATATGCTCTGCGGGCCAACATATCCTGGATCATATCTCATTATAGACGCTTTGAAGCCTGCACCTGGCTGTTTGGCCGCCCCCGGCCCGGGATAAGCGGCTGTTCGTGTCCAAGAGCGAATTCTGCATCCAAATATACGATGTTTAGCGAGCAGCCCCTTCAATGGTGGGATAGTTTTATGGAGGAAACCTTCACGGAACTGCGGGATAAGCCGTGCAAAGAAACCGTGCAGGCTGCTGCAGCGAAGACAGTTCAGAGCGTCAAGGGACGAAACTGTCAAACATGCTCTGCTGCAGTCACTGAGGGCATGCGCGACTTTTCGGATTTATTTGTGAGGAAAGTGGAGGAGGCAGTGTCTCTGGTAAATTGTCCCCCCAACTGTGATACCTCACAAAGCATGACGCTTTTTTTTGACAGATCGAGCTGCAGTTGGAGTTTTGATGGATCGCTGAATCACCAGGCAAGGAGAAGTTTTTGACCAAAATGAATGGCGCCTGTGTACTCTGTGTTGGTGTGTGTGTCAGCCCGAGACGGTTACTTCTGTGCAGTTTCATAAATTCTACACATGCTCCTAAAATACGTCGAATTGTTATTGGGTCGAATCTGGTACAGACTGTTGTTAGCCCTCCGTTTCTCCGCATAAATGGGGCCGTCTGCACGACCTACGCAGCCGCATGCGTCGTCAACTTTGGTCAGATTCGAAGCTACAAGTACTCGCAGTACGGAGGACAGTAGGGTGGGTCAAAACCTCGATCGCTCCGATTCGCTCGTAAGGCAAGTTCTAGCCAGAGGGGAAAATGCGAAAATCTCGCGAGACAGTATGTAACCGCTCACATCAATGCATTACATATAACGGGCCCGGAAGTCATGAAGATTCGAGATACAGGATCTATTAGACAAATCAGTAAGGTCTCGGGTGGGATTCTCGCCAACTATTTTCTGCGTGAGGTCCGGGGGAAAGTCTGGGTCGCTGAAAGCATTAGCCGGCCGAGTCTCCACGATTATACCAATATCACGGCTTTCGCTTCCGACGGCAGAAGGCTAACCAAGACATACTGTAAGATGAGACAAATTTACCTTCCGGGCTGTCCACCAGCGAGGGAACAGAGCGATACAGTAACATATTTTATGTTGCCTGAGCATTCTTACAGGCACCATATTTCGTCAGCTCATGGAACTCCTCCCTGCAATCCTGCTCACACTTGCATGACCATTTGAGACCTCCCTCTCCCTCGCTTTGCCCTTCACCGCACCCCCTACTCCCATTTCCCTTCCCACTCCCGTCCCTATCGCCATTACGCTATCTGTTCCGTGACCCGCACCGCCTTCGAGCATGCCCACCAAGCGCCGGATCATCTCCCCCTGCATTTCCACCGCGTTGCACAGCTCTGATATCTGCCGACTAAGTTCCGTTTGGTTCTGAGCCAGCTTCCGATTGGACAAATCACGCTCGCTGCGGGTGCCCAAGGCCGCATCTGAGTGCGGATCTAGACCCAGATCCAGGTCTTGATCTTCATCAGTCTGCCAGTCCGTCAGAAACACATGGCGGTTCAGTCGCACATTAGAGCGCGACAAGACGATGGGGCGAGACAGACTCACGTCGTGCCGCGTCATGTCCTTCCACACGATGCTGAATTCCCGCCCAAGCACGAAACTGGGGAGAGCAATCAGGAGCAGACCAAAGGCAAGAAGTGGGACCGTGATCAAGCGGCCGAGGGTGGAACGTGGGGTTATCTCGCCGTAGCCCACCGTTGTGATTGCTGTGTTTGTATCGTGGCGTTGACATATCGTTTTGAAGACAAAAAAAAATAAGAATAGAAGGTCAATGGTTCCAGAACAGCTAGTAAATGAACGGATTCAAGACTCACTGACAAGGACGAACCTGTTAATAAGGGTAAGCGAGGCAGAACGGGGAACCAGTTAGTGGGTCGAAAGAGACTCTTACCATGCAGCTGCTGGTATGGACTATTTGATATTCAGAGGTTAGCAGAGGGTCTTGCGGTTCCGTTTTAGACGGGCTTACAGCGAACTGGGATGGGTCTCCGTCAGCGTTGGTAAATGCCTCGAGTGTATCGTCCCATATTCCTCGCTCGACAAAATACCTGCACAAACAAATTCGATTTAGGGCAAAGGGTGCAGTTAAAATGACGTACAGAAGTGTGCTGAAGACGGTGAGCACCATCGCGATGAAAAAGCTAAGCGCAAGGAGCGCATGGTGTGATCGTCGGATGGAAAGATACATGACCTCGATCGTTCTTTCATGGTGGATAGCAGGTCAGACGCTCAGTTGAGAAATGGTAAACCCACTGACATGCTTACAAGAGAATTGTACTGTTGTATCTGAAAGGTCGGAACACTCGCAAGAGACGGAACATCCGAAGAATGGAAAACCGGAACAGGATAGACTGAATCGGTCATAGAAGCTAAGATGTCAATGGAACAGGGTTGGAAAGCGTACGGTGTCTTGTTGTAACATTATTTCAATGTAGTAAGGCACTATAGCCAACGCGTCTATGACACCATAGAATGCTGTTCATCGTACTCCATGCATGAGGAACTGACCATGAAGATTAACCAATGATGTAACGCACAAAATATCCATTTAACGAGTGATATCCACGACGAACTCCACGCGAAAAGTCGAGCACAGTATTCAACGGTGAATAACAGTACTAAACTTGTTTCCACTCCGAACCACACACGAGGAGAAATAGAATGGAAACTCGGAACCGTCTCCAGAATGGTCACGATCGCGGAGAAGATGATGAGGGATGTCGAAGCAAAGTGTACAAGGAAAGCGGAGGATGAAGAGGTAGGTCGCTCGAGGAGTCCAAAGGCTGCGTGTTTTTTGGGTGACTTGATGGGATCTGGTCCGCCCTCCAAGGTAGCAGGGTTGGGAAATATATCTTCGACATTTTGCGGGGAATGTGATCGTGTGTCTTCAGTCAGAAACCGAGCGGCTACAGGTGAGATGCGGGCGAGCGGTATTGACTGAGACATGCGCGGAACTCGGCCCTTGCTGAAGCTGAGCAGTTGTGCAAGAACACCTTATTACGTAACTCGATAGGCTAATTATGGAAGCAATGTTGTAATATACTTTAAAACTCAGACGAGGTGTTCGAACTCCGACTAGGAATCGACCCATTCTCAAGGTTCCCTTCAATGTAGAGCTTCATACTACTATTCTTCAGGGCCAGGCGTGAAACTCCGGTTGAACTTGCTGCCTTTTCTCACCTGGCATAGGTATTTATCCCGTTCAATTGATCCCCCATACAGGTTTAATTCCACCTATTTGTTCTGTTTGATGGGCTAGAACTTCGAACTTCGCTGGATATATCTCGCCGCACTTCGATTCTTCAGCGTATCCAACGGTACTACTTAAAGCGGCGAATGCGCAGCTGAATCTTCTGGCATCCGTTTTTCTTGACTATACCCTTGTTATCAACAGTACAACCAGGTGAGGTTCTGATGCTTCCGCTATCCCTGGTTGAATGTCCGTTTTGCTCACAGTCCCACTAGCATCTTTACATTCGGCTATATCCTTCAGGATGGACGACGCTCCACCGGAATCCACCCCGCACGCCACGGATTCAGAGGTGATTACTCGCAACTATCAACAAGAGATGTTAGACGCTAGTTTGGTCGAAAACATCATCATCGCACAAGATACAGGATCAGGGAAAACTCATATTGCAATTCTACGCATGAAAATTGAGTGTGACCGTGAACCACACAAGGTAACATCCCCATTTCAGCCTCGAACTGCGACTTATCAGCAACCATAAAGGTCTCGTGGTTCATCGCGCCAACTGTGGCTCTCTGCGAACAGCAGCGCGATGTAATCCAAAGAGCGATCGGATTGGTTGGACTCATCCATGGTGGTTTGGAACCGAAACAGTGGATGGACCCTAACCTATGGAAGGATGTTCTCCGGAAGAACCGTGTTATAGTCTCCACTCCTCAGGTTCTCCTCGATGCTCTTAGTCACGGATACATTAATTTAGGGCGAGAGATCGGCCTCCTCGTGTTTGACGAAGCCCACCACGCAAATGACGATCATCCGATGAACTGCATCATGCGGAATTTCTACTTTAAACTTCCTATGCGATCGTCCACCAGAGCCAGCAGCTGTGGGCCTGTCAGGGAGGAAAGACCAATGATTCTTGGCCTGACTGCCAGTCCCATGTTTGGTGGCGATGCCGCTAAGGCATTCAGGTGGATGTGACTCTAGTCAGGTTCTTCAGCTAAGATCCTGATAATTCTTATTCTTGTTAGAATACTGGAAATGAATCTCGACAGCGTCATTCGTAGCCCGAGACAACATCGTGACCAGCTTGA
>JBBPUO010000115.1:36832-52062 GCA_038094755.1 Caloboletus firmus | reverse complement strand
CGGTCCACACAAACCACCTTTGTCCATCCCGTTGCGAAACTGATCAACAGTATATAATGAGTGCGGTATTTAAGCCCAAGTACTCAACACTCCTTGTGCATTCCATCCGTTTCTATATTCCTCTCAGATTAGTTGTCTGCGACACTATGCCCTTCCCGTTCGCTCTTTCGCGCATGGTCATTCTCTGTAGGTTTATCGAATTCTGGTTCGTTGGTTCGTTGACAGTTTCACCCATAGCCTTTATTATCTTTACCAACATCATCTCGTTGGTGCTCTCCGCGATCTCTGTTCATGAAAAGACTGGAGGTGGTATGGCTTATGGTCGAGCTACTTGCCAGAGAGTACGAGATGACATATGTCTTTTAGTCTTCCAGGTCTTGGCCATCTGCTTCGATATCCTCAGTCTATTAAACATCATTGGCTGGTGAGCAATTTGCTACTCCTGAATATGCTCGCGCCTGCTTAGCCTGTGATCTAGTTTTTGTCACCAATTTGTGACCCGGAACGAAGAGACAAGTAATACGAGGAACGTGGGCTTGTTTGGCATCTGCGCGCTGCTTGGTATTGGTATGAGCCCATCACACATTTTCACTCGAAATCTAGTGCTGACCCCCGTCTAGCTCTAGCCATGGCACTGACAGCCCATGCACGGCAGGATCATGGCGTGGGCCTTTGCAACGATTTCGCGAACGCGGGAAACCCCTGCGTCCCTGCGGGTGCGCAGCTCGGCATGGCGTATGTCTCTCCCGTCCTTGGTGAGTCGTCACGCGCGTAATTCTTGGAAGTCCAAACCCACGGCTTGTTTGCGTATTTAGCCTTGATCGGCGTTATCATCTCGTGGATGGACAAGTTTCCCGGTGCGGTGAAAGTGATGCCGCGGTATCCGATTACAAAGGCACCCAGCTCGCAATTTGCAGCTTACGCGCATGATCTGGACGGGAACTACACGCATCCTCCAGTAAAGATGTTACCTAGATCAGGGAACAATTCAACCTGGAGCGACGTGCCTTTGAATTATTGACCTTGCTCGCGCTCTATCGTCGTCTATCCATAGATTTTGGTACTCTGGGACTGGTTCCTAGGGATCAGCACTCTGATTTATAGGTAATATTCACGTAGCACTCGTTTACTCTTTCACAATGTCGTCACGGAGTAAATATTATGCATTCAAGTCGGGAGGTACATCCAGGGAGTCTATCTGAGTCAATGCGTCATCTGGCAAAGAGTTTTGTGCCCAGAAACTATCCCACTCGTCATCGTTATCGGTCGGTCCGAGCTCGTTGGAGGGTGTGGGTGGTCTACTGTTCTCGGCAGTGAAACTATCAGCAACGTAACCAGCGTCCAGAGGTGCAATGTCGTCTTTTTGTTTCCTGTTTGCAACAGCAGGGTTCATTATTGCGTGTTGATTCGTTCTTGCATGTGATGCGGCTAATGAGACGGTGCTTCCCGGTATGACAGAGATGCCCTCTGCCGTGACGATGTAGTCACAGGATGTGGGTGCAGCTACTGAATTAAATACGACGGAGAGACGCCGGACCAGGGCTGGTTGGTCATCGAGTGGAGCCATGGCTATCTGGGAGGTTGAAATCCTGCTGACAGCCGACCGCTTTTTTTGGACCTCAGTTTCGTCGAGGTATCGCCTCCTCCCCGTTCGAGTGAGGAATATACGGGCATTCACTTGGTTTGCCCACACGAGACCCAGGGCAGCTTCCTTCCGGTCTTCGCCGCGAATACTGTCGGGTCGGCCAAACAACCTAGACTGGTTTCGGTAGCTTATCGCATCGCTGCTTGGAGGTTCGTCACTATCGATAACGTCGATAACCTCGTTCAGGACGAGCACAGCGATGCGGTATTTGCTTGCGAGAAGGTGTAAGTGGGAAGATATTTTGGAAATTTGGCGGGAGCGTTCGACGAGTGTCTTTGTAGTGGTTTTCCCGGCGGAATGAAAGAGCTCTGCGAGCGCGTCGATGATGATGAACTTTAGTGGTTTTGCAGACGGATCTTTGGACGTAGTGTCGATGTACTGCGGGAGGAATGTCGACAGGACATGGATGAGCCTGGGTATTGTGGGTGTCTGGACGGTTTGCACATCCGAGAAAGTACAGAATGAGGAGGAGAGGAGGGGATGAGTGTCCATAATTTGCTGTAGTCGCAATGTTTGGAGATGGGAGGCGATGGTGATGTAGCACGCAGAGCCCGATATGCCGCCAAGATGGTGGGGCAGCTGCACGAGGAGAGAGAGCTGAAGGGCGAGCTGGGTCTTTCCGGCGGCGCTGAACGAGATGCTTCAACTTTTTCGAGACCTAGGGGACGGGATTGCGACGACAGTACCTCTCGCCGACGACTTCCCACACCATTCCGGTCGTGATCCCACCTCCGAGAACGGAGTCGAGTTCGGAGTCACCTGTCGTGAAGGAATCACTGGCATCGGACAAGAACGCTTGGAGTGAGCGGGGAGGTTGAGCGTGTTCCCGGCAGATGAGGGAGATGATCTTGCTTGCTTCGTGAGGGGGTATTCTGCACGCACGGGATATGTCGCTGGGTGTAGCCAGGAGGGCGTCGAATACATCCCTGAAACCACCTGGATAAAGAACGTACATCTGCGCGAGTCAATCCCAGAAAAAATATGACAAGACCGACCTTTTGCGAGCGCCGACTTTTGCGTTGCGGACAGAGTGGACATGAACTTGACTGTCTCACGTCCATTCTCCGCCATGCGGTCTCTACTCGTTCGTGCCTTGTCTACCAGAGCATCCGCCGTCTACTGTAACCCCGCCAACACCCATGACCTTGCACTGACCACCACCCCGCCTGGCCTCACCCATCGACAGCGTGCAGTCTTGGATAGCGCATTGCGTGTCGACCACGCAGGGGAAATTGCCGCCAACTACATCTACAAAGGGCAGATGGCCGTGCTGGGGCGAGATCCGACGGTCGGTCCATTGATTCAGGTGTGTGTTGCACATCACCCCTTGCGTTCATCTTGGGCGACCGTCCTTTTGCGCAGGAAATGTGGGATCAGGAAAAACGACACCTCCTCCTCATGGACAAACTTCAAGTACAACATCAGGTGCGGCCCACGATACTCTCTGACGTAGCCAAGGCTGCTGGCTACGGCCTCGGCATTGTCACCGCCCTTTTTGGCAAGGAGGCCGCTATGGCTTGTACAGAGGCTGTCGAAACGGTCATCGGCGAACACTACGACGAGTATGTCTTTGCATGTCCTGCTTCCCCGCTTACGTGCCCTCCACAAGTCAACTACGAGAGTTTGAGTCGTTGCCATCATCACACCCCAGTGTACCGCTGCTGCGCGACGTCATCAAAGAGCTGCGGGACGATGAACTCGAACACCTTGACACTGCAGTCGAGCATCATTCACAACGGGCCCCAGCTCATGCGCTCTTAAGCACGATCGTTGGTGGGGGTTGCAGGGTCGCCATTGAGCTCTGCAAGAGGTTTTAAACGGTGCATCCTTGTTAACATTACGGCAAACGTATAATGACACTCCATCGAGCATACATGTACCCCACAGCCCTTAGTGCTGAGTGAGAGACTCGCCCCTTCGCTTGCCTGTCCACTTGTATTTGAGCTGCAATACCAGGTGTAGTGAGACACGAGATGACGATGAATACTGCAGTCCTTACATGTGTTTGTGATGCGAGGTAGTAAATTGCTCCGGGAACGAATACGAAGCCCGTCAACGAGATCAAGGTAGTGCGGGGGGTGAATCTAAAGTGCTTGTACGCATCTTCACGCTGTAGAACTGTCTGAACACACTCCCTGCTGACTATATGCGTTGAAACTACGCACCATACGATTCCATCGTTCAACAGCGGGATCGACCTGAAAATGTCCGAGTCGGTCAGATGCAAGAATACATGGCGATTTGGGGGTACCTTGAGGTAGCCTATAGAGTGATTATTCGTCCGTCAGTGCTATAGACGATATGCAGAACATTCTCGGACGTACTCGCAGCGGCCATTTCTAAATAGTAGAATCTGAGAACGTTGTTGTGCGATGTTTGGTCGAACTGGATTATGCTGCAGCCTAGCCACCGACCGAATTTCATTCTTACCACCATCACCTCCCTCTTAACAACGATGGCCTACAACCGGGACTGGGACAAGGGCAAAGATTACTGGCCTGATCAAGGTTATTGGCCAGCAGATACTAGAGGAAATGTACGAGGTCGAGAAGACGACTATAATGGCGACTGGAAACGCAGAAAATATAACAACGGGGTTCGTATTCCATCATTTGTCCCGGTTTCTCTTGTTTATACTCGTCACAGGGATACGACACACAGTCTTATGATGAAGCCGCTTTTGAATCCGGTTATGGGCAGCCCAATCCGAGCCGACATAACGACTCTGCACCCGACTTCGCCAATGACGACCGACATGGCAAGGGCTTCCATAGTAAGAAACGCCTGGTCCCGAGCGAACCCAGTTCGCATGTCATTTTTCTGGGTTTAGACCCTGATTTCTCCGAGGCGGATGTTTGTCGATACGCTTTACATGTCCTTCGATACAAAGCTGAATCCATCTTCGCACTTTAGTTGCAGGCTTACCTCTCCAGTCACGGGTGCAACATCGAGACCGTCACCATCATAAGAGACAGATCAACAGGCACTTGCCCTATTCATATTGTATACTGTGTAGTGCATTAACGTGTGTGGCTATTGGATTTTTGAAGGTATTTCCAAGGGCTTCGGTTTCGCTCAGTTCGCGAGCGTGGAACATGCCCGGGCATTTGTGGACCCACTATTTCCGTTCATCCAAGTTCCGCCACCAGCATCGCATGGCGCATCGGCTAAAGCTGCTTTCTACAAGGCCCTTGAGACAGGCACTCCACATGTCGGTCGCAGGGTAAAGATCGATTATTCGCAGAGCGCATTACCTCACGACAAAGGCCGTCGGCAAAACATGAACGATGGGACTCGTGACATTGGCAACGCACCCGCCGCTGTGTTGCTCTTCCGTGGATTGGACCCACTCTCTGGCCCTCAAGCCATTGCGCAAGCAATGATGGGTTCCGCAGGATCCGGAAAGGAGGGTCACAAGGGCATGAAACGGATTGTCCTCATCAAGGACAAAGTGACCTTGGCTAGCTTCCAGTTTACCTTTGTTGAGTTTGTGGATATTCAGGTATTCAATACTTTTTGGTGATCATCATCATGTTTATGCTCTGCAGGCCGCATCCGCAGTTTTGGCAAACACCATGTCATCCCAGATCCATCCCTCCGGCTTTCGTATTTCTGACAAACCCGTTGCGGCCTCATTTGCACACCCATATTCTTTTCAGCCAGTCTCAGATTATATGCTTCGTGACGAGACTGCTATACCGTCATCCCTTAATCTCGGCGGTGTTGAAAACACCTTTGTCAAGTACTGGGATGAGTCAGCGACCGTTGCTGTCTTGGAGTTCAAGGTAGACGAATCGGCTGCAACACGGGCTCCGGCAGCAGCAGCGGTTGCTGCCAAAGAAAAGGAGAAAAGGAAGAAGGTCAAGGGTATGTCTACAGCGTTGTACGTACTCCGTGACGATCTAACATACTCTAGATGATCCATCGAAGAAACCGCCGGCACCATCCGCGTTGCCTGTCTCTGACAAACCAGTCACTCTCAATTTCAAGACAGGGGCAACTGGTAGTAAACCTTTGGTATCGCTTTCGGCGTCGAAAGCACCTGTTTCGTTACCCCTAGGATTTTCAACAGAAGAATTTGACCCTGGCGATGAAAAGACGGAACCAGAGCCTACAGCTGAAGATGACAAAGGTTTATTTTTCAATGCACACATTGGCTCTCGTTCACTTACACCGGTAACAGCCACTGCAGCTAAAAAGGTTGCACCATTGATTGCCAGCAAAAAGGCATGAACTGAGCTGGAATGTAACCATTGTCGGTGATAGTCTAATACCTTTCCAGACTGCCAACAACATCCAGAAATGGAATCAGGTTCAGGAAGAGCTCAAGGAGGGTCCAAGTTCGGTACCTAGGATTCAAATTGAAACACCAAGCACCGAAGCGGTCAATTCTCACCCACCGAGCTCCCAGGTTTCTGCCTCGCAACCCTCAGCAATATCCAATGGACCGTCGACGGCCACGACTCCCGAGCCGGTGGAAGCCGAGTTCGAGTTCTCTGACACGAACGCGATGACGTGTCTACTCTGTGCAAGGCAGTTCAAAAACATGGATCAGCTCAAACGTCACAATAAGGAATCAGATCTTCATAAGGCTCGCCTCTTCATTTCATTTCGCGTACTTGCTTACTAGATGGAACTAATGACTGTTCTTTCCCTTTATTTTGCTTCTTTGCACGGTATTCGCTGGATACGACTCTTGTTCGAACGCAACAGAAAAATTTCAAGGACGCAAATTTGCGCGATGTCGCACGCCAGAAAGTGGAAGCTGTGCGAAAAACCGCTACCGTCAAAGTAGCTGAAACCGAACAGCCCAAGTATCGCGATCGTGCATCCGAACGTCGGATCATGCACAACCAGCCAGACGTTCCGTTGGCTGAAAACGCAACTACAATATCGAAGAAGAAACGATTTGCCGAAGGGCCACCTCTGCCGCCTTCCCCGCCTCCTGCTCCCGTAGCCCCAGGCAAGGATGACAATAACGTTGGGAACAAATTGCTGAAGATGATGGGCTGGAAAGAGGGTTCTGGTCTCGGTGCTGAAGGTGATGGCCGCGTTGACCCAGTGTAACATTTCTTCCGGATTCTTCTCAGCACAATCCGCTGACTTGTTGTACAGCCAAACAGCTATATATGCCCAAGGCGTCGGCCTCGGCGCTAGCAAAGCCAAAGAGTTGGGAAAATATGCCGAAGGCTACTCAGGCTACGTGCACATGGCCCAGGATGCGGTAAGTGCGATAGGACTTCAGGGGACAGAGATGACGACGTCGTGCCGCAAATTCTTACTCTTTTGTCGCAATGCAGGCCCGGGAGCGCTATGGGAGCTAGGCGCGACTCGAATTATTCACATAGCTATCCCTCTTGTTGACTTTTTGGTTTATCGCATGTTACGCGTCGTTTTCTCTCGAGGAATTATATCTACCATCCAACGATCATCCAACACGCGCGACTACAGGAGATCGATATTATACAAGTCTCTACGTCACAAAGCTAGAAAACCCATGATCGGAGCCAGGAATAGGGCCAGCGCGTTGCGTGCTGCGCTCAGTCCCGAGTTTGCTTCGTGTGCCTTTGCTCCCGTTGGCTGAATTGCACCACTCCACCCAGGGAGTGTCTGAGAAACCACCGCGCTTGTCGGTGGGAGAGCGGCCGTCGCAGAGCCTCGCTGACACGTGAAATAGGATGCCTACCGACGATATCATCAAGCCAACCTTCCAGCACAGGTACGTAGCACTCACCGCGACTATAGCACCCAGCTTCGTGAACTACGTCCGTTTAAGCTTGTTTGGCGTCTATCAAAGCAAGTTCCCAAAAACTCACCCTCGCGTAGTCCTCGACTGCGAAGATACCCCCGCCTGTATTCGGCTGAGAGAGGTCGGCCGGGGCCAGGAAGTCGGCCGGCTGGGCGAACACGAGGAATACGTATCTGGCAATCATGGGTCAATCTTTTTTCCCCCTTGTACATCCTCGCGCAATAAAAGGGGCTAACCTATGTGGTCCGTCCCCCACAGGAGGATTTGGTGGAATGTACCGGGTGACCACCGTGGCCCCTACCACGGACACATTTGAATTTCCGGACCCTTCCATTTTGATAATCAGCATCCTCTCTTTTCGCGTGCCAAGAACAAAACGACACACCATGGATGGTTGCGCCGTTGACGAGCCAATGTCGCCGCTGACCACGACTTTGGTCCGATCCCGGTGGGCCCGCGTCGACCATCATGATAGTGTATACGCCTTGGAGTGGCGCGGACGAGTTGGCAGCTGTCACTACCAGGTTCGGCTCATACAGGACTTCTGCATGACAGGATCAGATTGAGATTTGAGGTGGTGGCCCGCCGAACCGGGGCGAGTTCACGTACGTTCTCTCGATACAAGTTGACCGACAGCGATGCTCCCGAGACCTTTAAAGGAGACAGCGAGGAGTGCGTTCGGGGTGAACTGTGGTAGAAACGCCGGGACAAGTCCTGATTGATTGAAATGGGCTTTGATAGCCTCAATCTGGACCACTGTACTGTTGGGTTGTGCTAGCACAGGGGGTATGCCGCAAACGGCGAGAGCGAGACCTAGTAACTTGAAAGATAACATCTCGTGCGTGGTAAAGAGAACACGCGAATCCAACTTCACTCAACACCTTTCTCTGAACCGCATTCCAAAGTTAGTGTTTGGTATGTTCCAGGGGGGATGTAGATGAGGCAAAACTAATACAAGCAGATACAGTACAGATAGAACCATACATTCAGCTAATGAGAGCAAAATAATGTCATGTCAAGTCTGTGGTTGACTCTGATTCTAGTCCGAAATCCGATACTGTGGGGAGGTCCGGCAATCCAACCACAGGCGATGCCACCTCGGAATGCGAGTCACCAGCCTCGCTCACTAACCCCTGCGCTCTTCTTCTTGTCCTGCGCCTCGGTGCCGTTGATGTCGGGGACGAAAGTAAACTTGCGAGACCAAAACCATCTGCTTGAAGTGCGGCCAACATGTTTTGTGCGAGGTGTGCGGTGTCGGCAGTCCCGTTCGTAAGAGGAGGTTTGCCTTCTAGTTTGGTCGGCCGGGCCCGACGCGCCTTGCGTCCAACTGTATCCCCATTGCGTAACTTTTCTAGTAAGTTGTCCAATACGGCGTTGTCTTCTTCTCGTGGACCAGATTGTTCTTGGGCGTTCTGTCTGTGTAGCCTTGACTCTGCCATGGCCTGCTTGCGTTTCTCCATCGCAAGCTTTTCTTCGGCTGCCGTTTGATTATCCGTCATACATTTCTGAGAAGGCAGTGTCAGCAATCCGCCTGCCGCAGTCGTAGTTTTTAGACTGGCTCACTCTATACGATGTGACAAAGGTCTTGAATATCGCAAAGAACTCTGTTGATGTCATGTTTTTGTCGTCTTCACCATAGTACGCAACAACCTCGCTGAAGGTAGTTTCCGCATGGTTAACATCATCGATAAGGTCCTCCAGCTTCGCAGTGGCCTTTCCAATAAATTGCCACATCTGCCTGCTAAAGCCGTCATTCTGGACAACGTCGACGTAATGATCGTTCAATTCTTGTCGTATGCGCTTAAGACCGTCTCGGAGGACGATGAGGTCTTTTCTGACATCCTGCACGTTAACTATGCGAGATGTTAGTTGATTAGACGAAATGGTTCAATGCGAACCTCGGTAGGCTTCTGCCGGTTTATTTAGCTCTTCGAGGAATTCCACCATAACCGGGAAGTGTTTGTGAACGGTCCTTTCGAGGAAATGCAAGAGAGTAGTGTTGTTGACGGACTTCGTATCGACAAGCTGCGCAGAATCATGAGCATGATAAATGGTAGTAAACGATGGTGCAAACTTTGTTGATGCTGCTAACACGGAAACCGAACGCGCCACCTTTGATGCCAGTACCATTCATATAGTTACCGATCATGAGAATGAGCTAGGGGATAGTTAACAACCCCCAAGCTTATTGATGAAGACGAAGCTTACATTGAGCACTTCCTTGAACTGTTTGGCATGCAGCAATGCTTCACTAGCTTGACTAACTTTCCTAGCACCCTACGAACATACTCAGCCGTATGACGAGGAGTGGGTGAAGAGCTTTCACCTCATCCAGAAGTGACCATTGCTCCTCGAACTTGCATCTGTAAAGCATACCCTCTATTCGGGGACCAAGTCGTTCAATCTGGATGAGCTTCACCATGAGGCGGTCTGACGCGTGCAAGCCAGCAAGCTCTTCAGGTTCAGCATTCCGATACACATTGAGCTTGCCAACCTGACAAAAATGAGCACTAAAGAAGAATTACAGTTCTGTACTAGGAGTTATACCTGTTCAGGAGTCGGCAGGACACCCTTCAGCTCGCTGAGGAAAACCTCAGTACATGTTCCCTGATCAAATTGTTGTATCCGCCGCGCAATCTCTTCCGGTTCCAGTTTTTTGACCCGCTGGATGAGGATTTCTGAGAGTGCGTGAACGACGTGCATATTTTTTATGATACCCACTGAAAGACGTACCGACACGTTTCTTGGTCTGGGGATCGAGAACACTCTTCAGCTCAGCTTGCTTCTGTCGAGCTGTTTGGGGTAGGTCAGGCACAAAGGTTCCGCGTCAAGGTAGCCTTGACTTTGTAGTTCCCAAAAAGTCCACCTACCCAATAGATTAATCATTAGTTGCTTAGCCTTGAAGTCTTCTTCTATCTCCGACCACACTCCGTCGCTTTGCAGCTTCTTCAACATTTCCTGCTCCTTTTGATCATCCTCGTCACTCCAGAGCGTCTTAGCAACTTGTTGATGAGGGAGTTTGTCCCACTGAAGCTGCTTCATCTTAATTCCGGGCGTATAAGGCATATCTTTGCGGGCAGAAAGCATTACAGAGAGGTTGACGCCAAGCAGCATGGACGCGCGAGCGGAACTAGGGGCAGAGCTTGAGGCGGAGGCAATTCCTCTCATAGGAGGGGGCGGAGGAGGCGGAGGAGGGGGCAGTAATGAGGTATTTAACGATGGGTTTCCGAGGAAACCGACAGGAGGCGGAGGCGGAGGAGGAGGAGGAGGCGGACTTTCATCCTCACTCACACCATCTTTAGACGGAGGGGGTGGCGGACTTCCTCCTGGCAGAGGCGGGGGTGGCGGTGGTGGAGGCGGAGGTGGCGGCGGCGGCGGCGGCGATAATGAAAGGTCTGCCGAATCCAGTTCTTCAGGAAGTGTCGGAAGGGGTGGTGTGGGACTGCCATCTGACATTGATGGTGCACGCCCATGTGCATGGAGTCGTTTCGCGAGTTGCTCCGAGAACGATTGTGGTTGAGGACCACGCGAACCTTCCACAGAACTGCCACTCGAGCTGACAGATGTAGGATGGGTGTCTTCAGTCAGGCCACTAAACCCACTGCGAGTTGATTGTCCGAATTCACTCTCAACATCATGTTCATCGCCCCGCAAGGCCAAATCATGATAACTATGATCGAAGGAACCATCAGGACGTGGAACAACAAGGTTATTAGAGCGATTCGTCCGAGATGAAGAAGGGGTACCCTCGTCAGGTACGGATCGGTTCGTCCGCCTTGGGGAGCCTCGAATACTACGAGGACTAGCCATGTGTCCACCTTCTGGAGAGAACTGTCCTAATCATTAGATGGTGCAGAAAGCTTCTACGTACAAACTTACAGTTTTGACGCCAGCAGCGAGCTGGTGTTGAATCTGCTCACGCACATCTGCCTCATCCGCGTCCATGAACTGGGACTCGCGACCACCTTGTGCTGTCGATATTCGAGCAGGTTTCGTCGTCCCGTTGGGTCGACCGCAGGCGGAACCATCTCTCGTCACGTCGGTCTTTCTGGGAGTCGCATCTTGGGGCTCCATATCCGACCCGTCAGTCTCGTCTTCACCTTCACCACTGCCTGTTTTCTTCCGACGACGACCCTTACCCTCAAGGATATTGATTGTCTTTGTCCGCTCTAGATGTCTGTTTAGTACGTCAATGAGTGTCTTCCGATCCATGGACCCGGTGTTCGACTCAATGATCCTATCCACTCCCTTTCCAACCTCCTTCAACATCCTAAACAACTCCATGATCTGAGCCTCAAGCTGCGCGATCTGTTCCTCATACCCAACCTTTTGCACTTCGAGTTGACTTTGGAGCCGAGAAGTCGTTTCACGGGCGGTGGCCAGTTTTTGTTCGAGATGAGATACTTTGTCTTTGAGTTGGCCAACGAGTCCATCAAGACCTTGTGATATCTCCTCTTCAAGTGTTTCTTTCTCGAGTTTTAGACGGAGAGCATGAGCGCGAATTTCGGCAGCCTCGGTCTCTGCCACTTCGAACCTATCGGATTCGTTTAACTGAGCAATCAGGCGTTGTACAGAATGCCCAATTCTTTGTTCTGCTGTAGCCAGTTTTCCGTCCATAACGATATCCGAGACAACTGAATCCAGGAGCCGATAATGATAGGCAAGCTGCGGACCCTCCTCCCTAATCAACAATAAATGTCGCATCATGGAGAGGAAGTAATCTTTTGCGCGCGAACCCTCCATCCGTGAACATAGCGCATTCCAAATATCCTCTGGGTTGGAAAAGCTGGCCAGGATGGTGTTCTCCTGGCGCTCTCTCAGGCGTTGTTCGTCGTCTTCGAGCATAGTCGCAAGCTCGTCGAGTTGCTTGTCCATAGCAGCAATACTGAGCTCGCGACAAAGGGCAACGATGTGTGGAAGGCCAGCAGAATCCATGAGAGTGCGGTGGTGAATGCGAACATCGAGATCATCTATGACGTCCAAGATACGAACTATCAAGCTGATATTGAGGAGCTTGAGGCCACCCATGAGTGACGGGAGGAGAGAAAGAAAGAAAAGATAACCGCACAGCGTAATCGACTAACACCCCCCCACCTCCACCAGTGCGCTTGTATTCGTCACTGGCGCCAACAAGGCTACCCATTCTACCTCTTCCTAGGAGCGAACCTTCGAGCGACTGGAACCAGTAATCGTAACAACCAGATGAACCGTCGTTAGCCTGACTGAGGGTTGCTAGACCGTGAAAGACAAGATCCAGGGATTCTCTGCTAAAGTAAACGATCGATAACAGCACCTCTATGATTGTCCGACGGGTTGGTAGGTGAGGGGAATTGAGAGCAGATGTTATCTGAGCAACGATATTGGGGATCTTCATAGCTTCCCGGACACGAAACTGTAGTGCGCTTGAGACGAGTGGGATACGGAAGACACAAGCTTACTTACAGCATGATTGAAGATGACCTTCAAACATTTAGCGATTTCGTGCTCTAATGGTACATCGGCTGAACTCCTGTATGAAAAGGGGTGAATTATCCAAGCCTTGGAGAGGAATGGCAATCACCTCTTGGGCTTGCGACTAATTTGCGCGAGGGACTGTGCCAATACTGCTGTGCCACTGTGATCGATGAAATTATCGAGCCAACTAAAGGAAGCGTGAGTGGCATCGGAGGATGCGGCTGAACTCATCCTACCTAGTTTCGTGCCCTCGTAGCGAGACCCAGACGCTGGAAACATGCTTGGCAGTGATGGTTCCATCCAAGAACTTGCGTATGTACCACTCGGGAGAACCCTCGCCGGATAGGACGGCCTGTCCCGTGTCGCCTTGCTTGCGAGCTTGATCGCCTCTGTTTCGCTCTTCTTGCCATCGCATCTGCTCCGCGGCATGGACTATGTTCCACTTCTGATGGATGGGGATTTTGTCTATGTGATGTAGATCACGCTGCTGAGCGACACGATCGAAAAGGGCTTCGATCTCATCATCTTTTTCCGGGCGGGGAAAATAAAACTCATCAGTGTGTGGCTTGTGGAATATATGAGAGAGATGGGTAGAGTGGCTGTCGGAGTGTGTTGTGGAGCTCGAGAATCGGGAAGATGGATTGTCTTGTGTATGGAGGGCCCGGAGCATGGTAGTCGCGACGCTAGGAGAGGTGGGGATTGGGGCAGGGCCGAACTCGGAACCTGAAGGGCTTCTGCGACCCGAAGAGGCAGAGGCCTCGCTCTTACGGAGTTTGTGGGAGGTGGGTGTCTTTGGACGTTTCGCGTGGAAAGAGGCGAGAGAGTCATTGCAGAGAGTGGACGAGTCTGCAGTGCTGAAAGATGAATCGGGTCTGGCTGGGGAGGGTGCGGCGGTGACTTTGTCTCTCTCGAGCCTTGTGCGGTGGAGGCCCTGGTAGTTGAGGTTGAGATCTGTGCCGTCGGCAGTGAGAGTGGGATTTGTGAGGGGTGCAGATATGACAGAAGTGGTGGGGCCACCACGGAGACCCTGAGAGACGGTGTTGACCGCAAGGGGAGAGCGGGCTAGTGAGGGCAGCTTGTCGTACGGGACCGAGTCAGCCAAATCCTGGGCTGAAACAGACGAATTCCGGGGGCGCTGCTTCTTCCGGTTGAAGAAGGTGTCCATGTCTGCCCGTCGTCGTCGCTGGCCACTTAACGTGCCAATCTAAAGATGAGCCTGGTCACTGGCAACTTGTAGTATGACTGACGGGCATCAACGCAAGTCGTAGTGCAAATGTTCTAACTTTGACAATACTCAAAAACACATGTCAACATTCCTTATGCCAATATAGACCAAGTATAGTGCATCTAACTATTCGTCACAAGGACGACAATGTTCAAAAAATTGGTGGGATTCATCACTTGGGTCATAGGCAGTCCAGCGCCTCGCCGATCCCTCATCCCCAGTCATTCCAGTGGTCGCGATCACCGCAAGACCAAGCCCAGTCCCCAGTCTACAAGGTTTCATCCTTCCCCCACTCCGGCCCCAATCCCCTATATGCACATCGTGTATGTTTGGGTGCACACGTCCGCTTGCTTCGGCCATCGCTCCACCGAGTGCGTTATGCCGCACCCCGCCACCTGGTTCTGTGACAAGCACGACGCCTCATCCTGGCCTTCGTCACACAATGAACAACAATCCCGCGACAGCTCGCTGGATCCGAAAGTACTAGCTACTCTGTGAACTGCATTTCTGCGCGTGCTCGTGGCCCAAGTTCAACGCATCAGTGATCTGCCATGGGATCTATAACCAATGTCATCACCACCCACCCTCTCTGTGCGTAATCACAGAATTCAAGCGTCCGCATATTCATCTCAGAGAAATCCAATCCCGCTGTCCTCGAGACGAATCTCTATTGCCTCTTCCGTAAAAGAGGCAATTTCAGCAAGGAAAAGGATTCTTCAAGACGGTTGTGCTGGTCCTCGAACATAGACGTGAGTGAGAGAGCCAGGTGGGACGACACGGGATGCAGCCGTGTCATCGGACACGCTGTGCAGATCACCAACAACCACGTTGACCAGGAAACAGGCCAGAGAGTCGAAAAGCAAATTCAGAGGTAGTTCGTAACGATCGAAGGCAGGTCTTGGCTGTCTTGTGCGGAAACATCATCATTGAGGGATCACTTGTGCTCGTAATGTAGGCGACACTGGCCGACTCAACACAGACCGGTTACAGAACATCCAATAACGCGTCGGAACCGAGCAAATGTTACGTGGCTGGGTCGAAGTACGATGGGGGTGGGAGGGCCACATCTGTGAAGGCTGAAGATGGTTGAGTTTCACAAACCAAACGCAGAATCAACGAGAGCGCTTCCTGTGCGTATCGCATTCAATAGCCAAATG
>JBBPUO010000115.1:16506-29217 GCA_038094755.1 Caloboletus firmus | reverse complement strand
ACTGGACAATAATCTTACGTTTGCTATCCGTTTACACTACGTATTCCTTTCTTCGAATATTCTTCAGATAATATCAATGCAGTCTCCTGGAAGACACGATAGATAGCTTGTATAAAATGGAAATGACAAGTATGTAGACAGATCTAGAACCTCGTGGTTACTCGTTTACCTCTGAGTCAGTCAGCACAATTGTCGAACCATCCTCTAACTGCCCCGATAACTCTAAATGATTCTGCAGCGCATGACTTCCGGTTTCCGTGGATAATCGCTTCAAATGTAGTATCTGACCTGGATGAACCACCGAGCCGCCACGGTAGAGGAAAACTTACAGAAGCTGTATGAGACACGCCAAAGTGTTGGGCAACCAGGTCCAGCGCCTTACCCGTGATCGTCATCTATGGTACGTTAGAGGACGAAAATTTGCTGCGAACCTACATCACCTCTCGAAACCATAAAGCGACATCTTTTGCTGATCGGCTGACGACCCCAAGACGCACAGTGACGTGGAGACGTTGGTTGACAGGTACCATAGAACCTCTGTCCTTGGGATCCCCAGGGACCGCTGTGTGACGCAATTTCATGAGATTGACCCTTTGCAGCTGCGCTTCTTTCTGAGCATTGAGAGGGAGATTCCTCCGCCGACGTGCCACCACAGGGGTGTGGGACGTCGAGGTACCAGTACCTGCCGAAAACCTTTGATAGAGAACGGCGCGGGCAGCTGCGTGCTTCACATCATCTTTCCCGGTGGCAAGGCTAGTGCACGAGTGAGACTGCATATGACGGTGACTAGGAGTTGTATAAGATATCTCGGAGACACGACGCAACTGCCTGCGAACGTACTCGACGCAGAAAGAAAGCTGACAGCCAGGACATCCCCTTGGGACCGCCTCGCACGGTTCTCCCTCTGGGGTAACAGCAGTCACCCCTGTCTCAAGGGAAGGCTTGTTACATCCGGAAAAGACGCATTTGGAACGCGTCGAAGTGGAGGACGATGACTCGGATGGATGCTGTTGCACAGCGGAACAATCGTGGATGTCTGGTGAGATATGAAGTTTGCAAAACCACCCCAAACAACTGCATTGAATGGGCAGGAGGTCAAGAACATTGCACGACTGCAAGGCACAGTGCTTGCCGATAGGATCCAAGTCCATGACGCTCGGAGCCGGTCGAGTTCAAATATGCGAGCCAGTGAGATCAACCGTGTATGGTACATTACATAACCGCAGTGCTGCAGGTGGTACGATACAGCATTACTTTGACATTCCGTCCTAACAAGTCAGACCGAGCGCTGATTAGAACTAGCAGTAGAATCGTTCAACAGCGCAGACATGCTCAAGCCAGATATTCGCTCCACACTGATCACAGAGCGTATATTTTGTTGGCATTGCTGCTCAAAGAGAATACATGCGATGACATGTCGTTTATGTGCGGTCCGCGGAATGGATACGATACCAATCTCGACGATAACCCACAATTTTTTGACATGGGAATGGGTAGAAAGGGCAATGTAGGCCATAGTGGCCGGTAATGCAACAGTGAGTATGTGGAGAAGATGGCGAGGCGGCCAAGACGTCTAGTTCTTCCGACGGAAAGAAGACCCTAGGGTGTGACATTAGCAGGGTGCATAGGTAGAAAATCATGAAAGCCCAACCTTCAGTCAATCGCGCCTTTCCACCGGTGGGTTGACATAGCACACTCGCACAGGAGCCACACAAAACCACTGATTGTGCATGCGAGAAAACGGTTGTAATTGCAAAGCAGCCTACAAGTTGGCAAGTATATGAGTATAGCGGATTGCGGATGACAGGAAAGGAGACCGACCTGGGCACTTCACATCCATGAAGTACGAGTTAGGCGATTGTACGAGACGCTTGAGCTTGTGCTTTCTCCTTTCATGTTCAGCAGAAGGGTTCAAAAGGTCAACTGCGAGAGGCTGGTGGGCATGTCAGAAACGGCGTAGAGAAGCACCTTTGAACATACCATGATTGTGGGTGGGAGCCTTTTTGACGATGTGGTGATTGTGTACGAGGAGAGTCGAAGAAGGTTAAAGTTACTCGGGGCTTGATACATTTAAATCTCCGAACGGCATGCTCCGGGCTGTGCCTGCAAAGTGATTCATGCTCATAATAGGTCCTCAAGGTCAGACGCAGCTACTGCTGCTCTCAACGTCGACAGCCATGAACATCATCGTATGTGGAGTTGCAGTGCACTGGGACATTCTAATATTCACTCCAGGAAACTCTCTTTGGAAGGACCGTCACTCCCGCCGAACGGCTCCGTCAACACCAGCGAGCCCTCACAAAGGCTCAGCGCGAACTTGATAGGGAGCGCTCAAAGCTTGAGCAGAGTGAGAAGAAACTCGTCGTGGATATAAAGAAGAGCGCCAAAACTGGTCAGTTGGTATGTGACCTCCGACACTCCAGGCAACCTTCGTCAATTATCTCAGTAGAACGCATGTAAAGTCATGGCCAAGGATCTCGTTCGCACCCGAAGGTACATCCAGAAATTCTATCAGATGAAGACACAGCTGCAGGCTGTTGGCCTGAGGATACAGGCCCTTCGCAGTAATCAACAAATGGCGGAAGCCATGCGTGGAGCGACAAGAGTACGTCCCATGCCTCGCGTCTACATATCCCAGTTTCCATAACTGTTGTTCGTCGGAAGGCTATGGCTTCCATGAATCGTGGTCTCAATCTACCAGCCATCCAGAAAATTATGAACGACTTCGAGAAGGAAAGCTCGATGATGGATATGAAGGAAGAGATGATGTCGGATGCTGTTGACGACGTGATGAATGACGACGTTGAAGACGAAGAGGAGGAGGGCGACAAGATCTTGAGGCAGGTCCTCGATGAAATCGGCGTCGACCTTTCCCAGCAAGTATGTAATACCAGCAAATTTCGGTGGACCGCTCGCTGACATGATGAAATATAGCTTACTGAGGCGCCAACCGGACTTGGTGCCATATCCTCACCCCTTACCGAGAATCGTAGACCAGTGGCAATTGGAGAAACAAGCGGGCCATCTCATGGAGACGACCATCAAGGCGGTGATGCTGCTGTTGCTGATGAAGATTCCCTTCAAGCACGTTTGGATGCTCTGCGTCGTGGTTGACTGGCACCCTATCCTTACTCATTATGGAATTGAACACGTATGGGGTTCGAAAATCTCTTGTCTTGGTATGCATATTATCTCGACCGTGTCTTGAACTTTGGCGCTACGGGCAGTTGAATGGAGTTACCATTGATGCATTGTTTGGCATCCAGAAACTAGTGTAACAAGAATCTATTTTGTGAGTGCCAGTCATGAATGACTAGATTTTGCAAGATATTCGTAATTGGTCAATTACACCGACTGAACAATAACAGTATTGCTGCGTATGCAGTGCCTTTCGCGCCGGTCCATGACCATCTCGGATCGGGAAGAAAATTACGAGGTGAGTTGCAGTGTCTGCCTCACTTAGCCCACAAGCTGATTGTAATTATTCGAATATTCAGCCTTCAAGCCTTCAGACTGACGATATCTTTGGCTTCCTGCATACTTAGTGTCCAAGAAATGCCCGATCCACTGTAGAACGACTCAACGTCCTCATCCTAATCGAGCATGACGTCAACGGCACTGGTCGTAGCACTAGACCTAACTTACACTATCAAGGTTCAGCAACGAGGAGATCTGTTGAAGGCGGATGAATTTCTCTCGAATGTCACCGAATATCGTTTGGGAGGACAGATATGTCATTATGGAACGGAGATCGCGGTCAAAGCGTATTGCGCCCAACTAGTGACTGCGTCAGCGGGAAACATAGGATCAGAAGTTGTGGACATGCCTCCGAGTAATGGAGGGTCAAAATGTATTTTTCCCATGGTCTGAGAATAACGTCGAGGGCAAGACCGAACAAAATGCGATAGTTGTTTTCAGTGCAAGCATCCTACTCTTCCGTATGAATGCCAGTCTTATGGGGATTGTAGGACTGACCTTGTACCCATCTGTTAACCCCTCCCACACCTTCACGAAGCGTTTCCTTACAATGTCTTGATACTCCGCGGTTGCATACCCATCTTCGTTCAGAACATAAGAAACCTCTTTATAGACGTCAGGTATCAGAGTTCGTAGCCTTGGTCGCATCAGTTGGTTGAATAACTGGTCTATACCGGCCTGGAGGGATTATTAGACCGCTGTTGCAGGGCCATGTAAAAAGGTTACTCTTAAGGTTGCCCTGAACCTCGTCGTGGAGATAAGCAAGCTTGCGACAATAGTTTTTACTCGTGGCTGTTCAGTATCGAGGAATAGCTGTGTGATGACAGGCTGGGAAAGCAGGTCCTTCGTGAGTCTTTCCATATGGGAGGAAGATACATCGAGGTCGTTCAGGAGCACCTTTCACGAATGAATTAAGGATACGACCTAGTCAAAGAAGATGAACGAACACACGAGAAAGGATGTTCGACCTTCTTTCTCAGTCTTCTCGGTTCGGACGGCTGGACTGACTCTGTAAACGTCATCCAGTTTCTTCTTAATACCGCCAGCAAAATCATGATCCATTATGTCCTTAAGAAGATCAGTGGTCCGTTCCAAAGTTCCCTGAGAACCTGTTGACAATAGGCGCGTATACACGGTTTTCAGGATATAGAAAACGTCATCTGGGGCGGTGGTGGTCGCAGGAATTTGAGAGAAATCAGGGCTGGCGAGGTGTTGAGCCTATGGTTACTTAATTATGGGATATTTCGGACGCCAGGGGCTGACGGACGGACCTTGTCAATAATCGTGCGGATATACCAGATCTCCATAGGAATGTAACAAGAACTCAACAAATCTTCAAACTCTTTTCGGGAGGATGTCGTATCCAACAGCGTGATAGGCTCAACAAGCAATGGAGAGTAAATGTGGGAGTTGGAAGATCCAGAAACTGGCGGTGGGTTCTGGTCATTGGAGTCGACTTCCCTATCTACAGTTACCTCCTCTTCCTAGGTTTGTCGTTGTCAATAAATACACTGAACAAGCGTTGAATATGGATACACACCCGTAACTGTTCGACGAGGAACTTTCGAAACAAGTTCCATCGGCCGCTCATTCCGGCGATCTCGGATAGGGTCTTATCAATCTCCCGTGGATCAATCTCGTCCACTTCTACGGTAGTCGAAAATTGTTTTCGTGGAGTAGACATGGGTACCAATGAATTTGAGATATTTGACAACTGGGACAAACTGAACTCAGTCGGATAACATAGAAACAATAAAATTTCCACCTTTCTCTTGATTGATCGATCCTCCCTCCAGGCCTCAAGCGTGCCTCGCACCACTCGATCACACTCCTCCAACAACCTCTTAATGACACTTCGCATATTCCCTGCGCCGTAATACTTCTCCACAACGGGTTGGTGCTGGTCAATAATCATGGCTACACCTTCGAAAAGCGCAGTTAGAACGGTGACGTAGTACAATGGGGATGAGGCTGTCGATAATCGCGCTCAGCACATTTCAAACAAATTAAAATATACTCCTACTTTTGGCAGAAGTAGGTGCCCTTACCCGCACCAAGTCGACGACAAACGATGCATATGCCTCAAGACCTTCTGTTTCCCAACCAATGGCAGGAAATAGCCTGAAATAACGGCTCGTCGCAGTTGCATCACGGGATCGTGACGCCTGTGCGAATTGGTTGAGGAATATTGATAGGAGTCGTTCCCTCGTAGCTTGAAGTGTTTGCGCAGGAGGGAGATGATTTTCTGCAGTCGGCTAGGAGGGGTTTAAGCCTTGTGTACATTGAGTCAGGGGAAAGAATATACCACGGAGGTTTCCGCGAAGGGGCCGGAAATAACTTCGAGGGGGAGTGACATAGCACGAGCACAATGTCTAGTCGCCGACTCCCAGTCCTGGCGGTCAATACAAGACTGTAATTGGGAGAGAGAGGACTTGAAGAGTGTAAACCAGGAAAGTTGTTCGCACATGGCATGCATTGAATCACCTTGAGCTCCATAACCTGCCCCACTCGTTCGGCTGCCTGTGAAACGCGACTCATCTCCTGGTCAAGAGTCCTCACCCGCCCACCGACACGGTCTGCTGTTTTCGCTGTGGATGAAACTTTCTCCGCAAGCTGTGATGATTCGAGACATAGGCCATCTAGATGAGGAACAAGAGCTTCCAGCCGGCGAAGTGAATCTGCTATGGAGGCGCGGTCGGAAAGTAACGTGGCAAGGGAATTAGAGAGTGTTGCTTCCTCGGACTGGTACCAGGACAGACATGACAAGATCTCGTTCAAATTGGTGAGCTTCCTTGGATCTTTTGGAATGTAGTGTGACGCCTCGACTTGTAATTGATCTACTGAGCCATTAGATGTGTTGGTATTCATGAGGAGTGCTATTGATACAGAGTCGTCGGGCTTGCCTAGCGTGTCTCATATTATAAAGTGTACATAACTAGCGTGTGAACTTTTTGTCTATCATGTTCTTTTCTACTATACGGTATACATCCATAAGCTACTTCAGAAACACTTCAAATCCTCCGAATGTCTGAAGGAATATCTCACATATTAACCAACGAGGCAATCCCACGAACTGAGGCCACGATCACCATCCGTGTGATCAAGTCTTTCGAATACCGTACGACGCGCAGCCTCGTCCTTCACAAATTCAACCTTGAAACTACGACAGTCGGTAACTTGAAGGAGATCGTTCGTCAGGGTACAATATCATGATCATTTCTCAGTCTTAGCTTCCATCCGATCTCACCCTCAGCCCAGCTATCCAGACTGGACCGCCTGCGTGGCGACCCTACCGCAACGCTGTCCTAGGTTCGTACCCCTGACCCTTGCCATGTTATTTCCTTGTTTAATGTCAAGCCAGATACACTCAAGCTCTACGCAAAGGCACATGGTGCGAAGGTGCGAAGGCTGCTTGATCTTGGAAAATTGCTCGTTTATTTCTGATGCGCTTGTTTTTACCAGACCACGAATTTGATCATCAATTTAGACCATGATGAATGGATCCTGGAAGATGACACCAAGATACTAGCAGATGTTGGTCTCGGTAGGTGTGGAAGTTAGTCCACTGTCCCGTTACTCACTTTCAACTGAATTCAGAGAACGAAACCGAGGTCAGCTTCTTCAGTCGCAAGGCTTACGAAGGCTTCAAGCTCAACCCAGAGGTGAGTACCCTTGTCAACCCCAGCACTCCGCTCCTCTGATTTCAACCCGTTCTCAGGTTCGCTGGGACACAGTCTCGTGATCATAATAATACGAATCACCCAACGGTATCTCAGAAAGTTTCTTAATGCATATTAATTACGATGGATGTAACGAAAGATGTGTATGAATCCATGGACACACAGGTGGACCATCAGGGTACTCGTTGCGACAACTATCAAATGGCTAGCCAGCACAGATAAATTACTGATTTGCGCATTGTACTCGAGGTTCGCCGTCGTGATCTTCATCCATTGCATCGTCCGCCATGGCGTTAGCTCTCGACCGTGCATCGGGTTCCTCGAGATCCACTTCTTCTAGATGGACGCCCTTGGGGAAATTCTGCACGGGAGTGCGAGGGGGGAGGGCCTGCTCAAGTAAAGCAGCTTTGGAAGGGTCGATGGTGTCGGGAAATTTAACAGTGAACCTGACGAAGAGATCACCGGGCTCATGATGCCGTTGAGATGGCATCCCTTGTGACCGGATGACCTTAACGGATTCTGATAGATTTAAAGTTAGGAAATGGAAGATGTGACATTGAAACAGCACAACGTACCATTCTTAACAACTTCCCCGGGTAAAAAACGAATAAGTAGTGCGCGGTCATCAAGATGTTTGACCGCAACCTCACCACCGGCAAGTGCGGTGAGGAGGTCGATCTCTAGGTCGGTTACGAGGTTGTTTTCCTGACGCTTGAACCTATCATGGGGTTTCTCTTCTACAACGATTACGACATCTCCAGACTGAGCATTTGGCGATTGATCGCTTTCGCCTGCGAAGGTGATCGTCTGGCCACCCTTCATGCCCTTGTCTATGTGAACCTCTAAAATCTTCTTCTCCGGCAAGACCTTCTTGCCCTTGCAGTTCGAGCAGCGATCTTTGGGATTGATAACCTCCCCCGTTCCATTACACTCGTCACATGGGGATTGTATTTGTTGGATCATGGGACCCATTTGACGAAGGATGAGCTTGACACCTCGACCATTACATGATCCACACGAGCGGACAGCGCCATCTTTACCACCCTTGCCGTTGCACTTCGAACAAAGAGCGTTCCGCGTGAGAGCGAGTTTCGTTGTCTTGCCTTTATAGAGGTCCTCGAGCGACACCTGGACTCGGTGAACAAGATCTTTTGTCTTGCGAATACCCTGCGAACGACCTCCACCTCCACCGAAGAAGCCTCCGCCACCGAAGAGTTGGCTGAAGAGATCCTAGAATGGGAACGTAGATGGAGTCAAGGAGTGGGGAAGAAGAGGAATGTGACTAGCCTGCGGATCCATACCACCCATTCCGCCCTGTTCCGAAAGACCAGCTTCTCCCCGAGCATCATATATACCTCGTTTCTCGGGATCAGCCAGGACTTCGTAACTAGTGTACGTGCGTTAGCAGTGAAAGGAAGTGGGGGGCATGGACATACGCATGTGTCACTTCTTTGAATAACTCGGGATCACCGCCCTTGTCCGGGTGTAGCCGCAATGCTCTGAGAAAGGGTGAGGACAAGAAGGGTCAATGAACAAAGACGCTAACTTCTTTCTGTAGGCCTTTTTGAGGTCGCTCTCGGAGGCGTCAGAAGCTACCTCGAGCAGATCGTAATATTTTCTGCAAGTAAAATGAGTCAGTTGAAGGGGAACAACAAATGGAACTGGCTGACGTTTCTTTGACCATGGTAGGAGGGATGAGGATGAAGAAAGTAACGAACGGCGATGGGTCTTTAGCCTCCTGCGCGCAATGCTGTACTAGAAAGCTGTGGAATGTCCTGGAAATTTCTTGCACATCCACTTTTGGAAGCCACACCTGGTAGCCCGGTCATTGATCGATTGCTGTCTACAGTATACACTACTAGCACTAGTACCTGCGTAGTAGTGGATGATCAATAGTGGACTTCCCTATGCGACCCCAGGTCCTCCGCTAACATCTGGATAAATATCAAACCGCCGTTGTGTGGTCACAGGTATTCCTGCTCTTGCAGAATGGTACACTTGGGGAACTTCCAGAAGATGTTGAACGTCCGCCGTACCCAACCTGAGGAAAACTCACCAATGTCAAAGTGCAGGATATCTTCGCGCTCATCAGCTTGTCCGAGCACTTTCCCACTAGTTCATGTCAGTTGTTGGATCGCCGCCCGCAGCGGGGCACTTACAATGGATCGACCAGCATAGTGTGGCCGTACTGTCACACATGATCGTTAGGTTAAAGTCACAAACTCCAAAATGACCCACCGCCTGATATGCTGCTTTCGGATCTCGTGCGGGACTACACATTGAAAAGAAGACTTGATTGTCAACAGCCCTGCATAAAACCTTGCGTCAGCCCGATCATACCCCACCCACCAGCGGCTGCCTACCGGGCTCGTTGGAGTAGCTCCCAGTGGAGAGGTCCCGTTGTCGTATTGAATGCGCCAGGATAGATGAGTACGTGACAACCTGTCCAACAGTATTGAGTGTACCATTTGTCGTTATTACCCATGCATCTCCAACCTTTTCGTGCAGCGATCATGGCAAGCTCCGGGAAGCGCACATCGTAACATATTCCGAGGCCAATGCGCGCGAAATCTATCGTTAGTCGTAGTAACCACCCCATCCACGATTATGGGTCCCTACCCGTATCAAAGAACGTCGTCGAAGAGCCACCCGTCAACGTTTCGCTCTCCTACGCAATTAAATGCACGTCACCCGCCGGAAAGCAGTGTACATACTTTGAACGTGATCTTGCCTGGAATGTCGATGTCAAACAGGTGGACTTTGCGATGGGTCGCCACAAGTTTGCCTGTTGAAAGTATGAGCGACAAAGGCGAAAGGATACAACCATTCATGCCTTCTGGTGAAAATACGATGCAAGTATTGTAGATCTTGCCGTCATTTGTGTCCCTTTCGGGAATTGAACCTGGTTCGTCAGTAAATTGACTAGTCAAGTCACACCAAGTGCATCGTGCACCTCCAATGAGCCAAATCCGGTGTTCGGATGCTGCTTCTGAAAGCATTCTGACGCTCTGACTCTGAGTCTTGGTGGTGTCATATTGTTGCCCAGGTGTATAGCCAATAGTCTCGGCGTACACAGGGAAGTGCACGTGGCCATATGGTGAGTTGAAGCATTCCTGGGGCCGGTCATGATACTAAGGGAAGGTGGAATAGAGGGAAGCATCTTACAGGTAGGACAACCAGGTCTGGCTTCCCATTGGAGTTCTTCGCTGCTTGATTGATCATGTCCCTAGCATGTTGTAGGTTCGCACGTTTGATGTCTGCTTCAGTGGGAATTTCTGGGAGATGAGAGGGGCTGCCGAGCTGGATGAGCGCCAGCCTAAATTGCTTGAAATCCGGGGGGCTAGAGGACATTGCTCGATAGCAGGGGCGGGTGAGATATGACGGTCTGGCAGTTGGCGCGCGACGAAGCAAAGAAAGCATCATGTGCAGGATAGATATAGGTCAGATCAAAAAGTTGACTCAGTACTTGCCAACTCGACTTGATCAGATCTCTTGAGTGATTCAAAGCTGTTGCAGTGAAATCGACTGAACCATGTCGCTCCTCCTCATCTACAATCCCGTCTGCGGCGACTCCACGGCAGAGCAGTTCTTCAATGCTCACGTCATTCCCCGCCTCCACACGGCGAACCAAGTCCCTACAGAGATCGTCCGCACCCGAGCCGCTGGCGATGCAGGGAAACAGGTCCTCAGCTTCCTCAATAAACACAAAGGAGACATCACCATTGTGCTAGGCTCTGGGGACGGTACCCTTCACGAGATAGTGAACCACCTTGTCCATGCAGCCGATGCAGGAATGCACGAGGACGACCAGTCCTTTTCCATCCGCTTTGTACTCGTTCCATGCGGAACAGCGAACGCGCTATATGTATCCCTGTTCAGGCCTCCTCCGTCACAAGAGACAGTCGCCTATAAACTGCAATCTTTGGAGGCTTTTCTTGGTGTCTCGACATCAAGACCACTGACTCTATCCCTTACTTCGCTTCTCGGCCCTCTCGGCGGCCAGGGCGATTCCCGACTTGTAGTATCAACCGTTGTCACCTCTACAACGTTGCACGCAGCCATCCTCAAAGATTCTGAGAAGCTCCGCAAGGAAATTCCTGGCATCGAACGATTCAAAGTCGCGGCGCAGCAAAACATCACAAAGTGGTACGCCAGTCGTGTCAGACTCTTACCTATCCAGTCATCTGGTGTCATCTACACCTACGATCCACAAAAGGGCGACTTGGTTGTTCACCCCGGCGACTTCAATGCAAGCCATTCTGAGTTGGACGTGCACGGCCCATTTGCCTACTTCTTATCTACCATGAATGTAGATCGACTTGAGCCCGAGTTCCGCATCAGTCCTATGATATCAAAGAATCCCCCAATGGACACATCGATGGATGTAGTCATGGTCCGCCCCCGGCGTGACCCGACCTTCACCCTGAATACCCTCCAAGCAAGAGAGAAATTCGCGGAGAAAACCATTGCAGTCCTCACCGCAGCTTATCAAGATGGGAAACATATAAACTTGCGTTATTCGGAGAATGGGGATATCACAGACAGTGGTGACGGGAATACTGTTGTTGAATGTTTCAGGTGTGGGGGCTGGGAGTGGATACCTGTTCGTCGTTTCCGTTCCTGTTTGCTCAGAGTCGCTGATGGCCCTCAAGGATGAGACAGACAGGGACGCGCATTTTCTGTGCGCAGATGGTACTATCTTCGAAATAGAGAAAGGTGGCCGAGCTACCTGTAAGGTTACACCACGAATGGATACGACCCCAAGGAAGTTCTATGTTCACGTTTGAAGTTGCTATACTGTACTGCTGTACAAAAACCACTGATATCAGAATTACAAGGTATATCAAGGGGTTAATCCAGGACTTTGAGAACGGCTTCGCTAGCTTCCTTGTGGCATTGCTCGATGGATTGGTTACTATCAATCTACAAAATGATGATCAGATTGTCACTTATAGTAGACTTGAGCCTATACCTTGATGACTTTGCCTTGTTCCTCGTAGTACTCAATGACAGGCTGGACATGCTCGTTGTGCGTCTCTAGATGGCCAATTTCCGAGCAATTTGCTGGGTCAAAGGGGAAGAAGAAGAAGAAAACGTACGGAAGCGTTTCTTGAGAATTTCGATGTTGTCATCTTCACGCCCGCTAGTTTTCCCCCGCTCTAAGATACGGCGTATCATTACCTCTTGGTCCGCCTCAAAGACCAAGACTTGGGATGGCAAACAAACCTTTCGCAGCCGAATTGGCATTCAAGAAACCAAACCAAGATAGGATCATGCGCGACACACCGTCTCGTCAAATGTCAAAGCCTGATCCATTTTACGCGGGAAACCGTCAATGAGGAAACGACCTTTGCCATCCGTCCACCCGGGATCCGATCGTGTCCGCAGTTCTACAGACATGGCGATCTCCAAAAGCTTAATGGTGACCTCCTTCGGAACAATGGTACCTTCAAGGATGCAAGTCCGGATCAGGTCCCCGTACTGAGAACCTTCTCGGTTCTGTTCGGCGCGCAAGAGATCACCGGCTACGAGCCAACCGCATCGATCAGCGTGA
>JBBPUO010000114.1:32148-58620 GCA_038094755.1 Caloboletus firmus | reverse complement strand
CCTGAGACTGTATTCATTCCACATATATGTTGGAGGCTAACCAAGAGGATTTTCCCATTCCACTTCAGCACCTTCAGTTTCCTGTTCATGTTGCTTTTTCTATGACTATAAATAAATCCCAAGGACAAAGTGTTCAACATGTAGGATTAGATTTACAAACATCTGTTTTTTCTCATGGACAACTTTATGTTGCACTATCTCAGTGCACCCATCCTTACTATATCAAAGCAATTTTCCCTCCAGATCAGCAGAATACCAAAACTACAAATATTGTTTTCACTGAAGTACTTAGAGGATTGATTTGAAAAATTGTACATTTTTATTGTTCTCAATTTCCTCATCTTGGCAATAGTACTACTTCTCCATGAAAAGAAGACTGAATTGTTGAATTTATTTATACAATAGTTCAAAGGTATGGAAGTCATAAGAAAATAATAATAGTAATAATAAACTAATGGCCAGAGGTTGTAATTGAGGCCAGCAGTTGTGAAGGGGGGTGTGGGGGGCTTGCCCCCCACAATGTGCGCCAGCTGCTACCACTATATTGTACTGAATGTATGCAACGGACACCGATAAGGTCGTATTTCTTACTCGACGATGCGAGGGGAGATAGAAGATGTTCCAATGGAATGACCGGTAACGGATGATATCAAAGTTGCTTATATAGTGGATGTGGAGATTGTCGCCTGCAATTTCACGGAAATTGTCAAGTAAATGCGCTCCGCCGCTATTATCTGTACAGACGCAATAAATCTGTGAAGGTATCGGGAGGGAAAAGGAAACATTAATGCTGTATGTCGATGGTGCCCCAGCCTGACGCCAATCATGCTACTTACAAGAATTCTAGTCAGCCTCAGCTTCCGGTGAACGTGAGAGACACAGGCGGGACCCCCTCGGAGTGGTCTACGGTGGCTGGCCCTTCACCTCTACGTTGTTCAATCTGTGCACTAAAGGTTCTGTCTCGTGTGGGACATCAGTTGCCGGTCTCACAGTACTCTCACCGCGGGGGTGGAGTCTTGGGCCGCCAGTTCGACGCAGCGGGTTTTCGGGCTGCTTGCTTCTGCGAAGCACAACAAGCAACGACGTTCATAGGTGTATGAACACATGAACAAGCCTTTGGCTGAACGGGGATTTCGCAACCGCCCGCTAAGGTGAGTTCGGATTTCACATCAGTTGCAACCAGCAGGCACTGCGCGTTTCGCAGGGTCAGGGAACAGGGCGTTCCAGACTGCGGTAATATTGGTGTTCGGCTCACAGTCACTAATTATACTTTGTATGATATTTACCTCATGCTACTGTACCAGCACTCGCTCATTCCGTGCAAACGGAAGCAGTAGTACAGCTTTGTGCACGAGGTTCCTGGGCGGCGGGACTCGTGACGCGGTGGTAGGCTGAATTCAATTATGCAGGAAGTTGGATTGGCCGATAGTGTAAGAATCCTTGCATCAAAAAAAACGACATTAATTCATCCATCTGAATTGAAGTGAATGTTGAGAGGATTTTACAGACAGTTGAATAAACAACAGTTCAGCCTCCACAATTTTTGTTTGAGTTATATTTAAGTCTTGCTGTACTATCACGGCATGGCTTATTTATAAAAGTTGGCCCAACTCAGCGTGTCATCATCGTGGACTCGCAGCTACATTCCTCGCGGCTACTTGGCGCCGGGCGTCTACTACACCATCCGACGTTTCCTCTGTATTCTCACTCCAGTTTTCTTTTCAGGCCACTCACGCAATGTCTGGCGACTGTAATGATGTATGTTTCCGGCTGATTGGCAGTTGGACGTGTTCTTAGACAGTACTATTCAGGTGGCAGATCTATCAGAAGTCGAGGTCGACCAGCGAGCGCTGGTGAATATGCTCTCTCGTTACCCTGGGACGTTCGATGGTACAATATTTTCCGAATTCTGGTGTTAGACCTTCGCTAACTTGCCGATCAAGTACTCCGAGAACTCGTCCAAAATGCCGACGATGCTAATGCGCGCAGCGTCGAGATACACTTTCAGACTACAGAAGCAAAGAAATATCAACCCGCTAGCAAACCCGACGTCAGCAAACTCAACGTGAGCTCAGCTATTTTGGTCAGGATTCCGTTCAATTTTGACTCCATGATCATAGGTATGCAAGTGGATCGTCAAGGACGACGGCGACGGTTTCAAAGAAAGGGACTGGGAGAGGCTTGGTGAAATAGGTATCTCCATCCGCTTATATGGGAGTGCAGTCTGATACGTGGTTTGGTGCGAATCAGCGGCTGGCAATGAAGACTCCACGAAAATCGGCGCTTTCGGGGTCGGTGAGTATCCTTCGGTTGTCCGGTTGTCCTGGAAGGTTGATCCTCTCCTTCCCAGGGTTTTATAGTGTACTGAGTATATCAAATCGACCACTCGTAAGGTCCAATGGTAATGATCCCTTCTCTATCATGACTAAGGCACAGCGGTATTTATTCATGCACCCGTCTAGGCAAATCATTACAATTTCTCAGGGGGGAAGATGGGATGGTTGGTGCTTGGTTTCTTGGTGGAAACATACTGACTATTAAGGATCAGCTCCTCAAGCCGGACAAACCCCAGGTCGATAATTCATCGGACTTTCGGACTTCGGTTGAGCTCGAGTTGCACAAGCCGGAACCATTGCCTGTGCTCGCCGACCTTGCAAGATTCTTAGTTTCTTCCGTTGCTTTCCTGACGAACATCAACACTATCTCGATTTATCTCGACAGCCACCGTATTCTACGTATACAAAGGCATGTGAAACCACTGGTTAACCTGCAGATTCCCCAACACCTAAAGCCCACAACCCCGTTGGAAACTCTGACAGTGGAATCCATACAGCATACTGGTGAGGCGATACAAGTCGCTTCTGGGCGTCTCTGACCATGCACAGTTCAAAGGATCGCGGTCGATGCTGCGGAATGGGCGTTCGCTTCGAGTTCGGCATCATCGGACACGGGTGACATTTTGAATGAACGGCGTCTTGAAGAGCTTGATCTGATACGTACTTTGCTAAGTGCTCATGCTGCACTGAAGGATTGCATCATCGCCCATGACTTGTATACGGCAAAGATCAGCATTAATCTGCCTCCCGACTCAAAGATGAAGAAAAGTGTGGAGTCGTGCATGAAATCGCTTCCACCCTCTTTTACATGCAAGGCTGTCTATGTAGGCATTCTTCATTCTAACGATTCACCGCTGTTAACCTCTCTCGTTCTAGTTTAACTCTGAACAGTGGGATTCCTTGGTCAATAGCTTGAACTCACCCAAGGCGAAATACCTTACCCACTTTTTCTGCGGTTCACATGGCATTTTCCCTGAGAAGGACAGGCACGTACCTGGGTTCATTGTTTTCCGTGTATTGACATGCTGCTATCTGAACTGAGCAGCGGTCGCCTTGTCATAGTAAGTATTTTCTTACCAACCATCGACGCGACTTCTATACATGGGATGTAGGGCCAGAGTACCAACCAAACAACGGGCATCAGACTGCACATTTCTGGGCACTTCTTGCCCACAATGGAACGTGGCGCAATTGATTTGGCGTAAGCATGTTACGTGTATTTTGTATACGCCCGCTGACTGGCTGGTCAGAAACGGGCAGATTAAAGGTGTGTATATAGGCAGTGAGCGTCTTCCGAATCTCTTGTCTGATGTGATCGATAGTCTGGAACGAACAAGTGCTTCATGTCGGTGGTTTTCTGGCACGCGTAATCTATGAGGAAAAAATGAATGCTACTCAATCCAACGGTCATCTTGCAACGCAACTGGGTTTGCGCACGATGGACGGTTTCGCTTTTGGCCCTACTGTACCGCATGGCGAGGTGTCAGAGATTCTGCAAGATGCTTTCTTCTCTTGCTGCCACGATGAGAAGTCGCCGCTTCCGGTCGTATCTGACGCCGGGATCTCATGTGCGTCGGACCCGCTCCTCCGTCAAAGGAACAAAGATCTATCATTCCTCAAGAGATATCGGGTTCTTCACGAGGAGGTGCGCCCATGCTCCGAGATCATCCGCCGATACAAAATTCCGCTATTCAAATTTGGAGACATCTTGCGGGAGTTTGAATCTGGAGTCACTCAAGACGCATTGAAGTTGTTCTTTGTTTGGTGGGACGACGTCAACAAGAACCCACCTGCTAACCCCAAACAAAAAGATGCGCGAGAGGATTTTTGCAAGTCATTTCGCTCCCGGGTTGTCCTGCGCTCGAGTAACGGCGAGATGATTCCGCTCAGGAACATCAAGTACTTCACATTCTTCCAGTTACCTGATGACCTTTCCCACCCGCGCAGCATCTACGTCGACGTCACGCAACGTGTGCCTACTAGGAATGCCATCGAGCGTTTCGGTTGGACTCAACTCCCACTGCTTGACTGGCTTGGAGAGGTCTGTTCCCGGGTCCCACGGCTCCCGGACTCGGACGCGGGCTACCATATTTTGCGTGTCCTTGTTCAATTCGCACTGGTGGAACAAGACATGTCTTCAAGGAAGTGGTCGCGGGCCGCAGAACTCATAAAGGATCTAAAATGCATACCCACCACCGATAATGGACTAGAGTTACCAGCCAAATCGTACTTCGACGTGGCTGACGTCTGCGAGAGCCTTCCAGTCGCACAGGAAGCTGATTTCCTAGACATTCCGGACACTCCTGTTGCAACTCAGATGAGTTTTGACTTTGAACCAGTGGACGAGAAACATATACACACTGTGTTGGCCTCCATTCGTGTACGTGCAAAAATGACCCAGGAGGCCTGGGAAGATATGGTTGGAAGGTATGTTAAATTGGTACGGATTACCTCTGTTCCACCGTGACAGATTCTGCAGGTTAGAGAGGGACGCCTCAGAAGAATCCAATTATCGCCTTTTACGATATCTGGCAATCGTTCACAAGGGGGAATTGTCAGATCAGCAGAACAATGACTTGAAGGAGAAGAAAGTTTTCTATTCAGAGAATCATGGTCGGGTGTCCGCGAAGGAGTTGCTTTTGGCCAATGAGGATGTACGCGCCCTCGGACTACCGATTCTCGCATTATCACGGGATCGCATAGCCTCTATACAAGAAGATGTTGAGCCACCTGGCTCGTTCGCGGTGCAACGGTTCATTGAATCTCTGGGCATCCAAA
Source organism: Caloboletus firmus (assembly GCA_038094755.1). Taxonomy (NCBI): domain Eukaryota; kingdom Fungi; phylum Basidiomycota; class Agaricomycetes; order Boletales; family Boletaceae; genus Caloboletus; species Caloboletus firmus. The sequence goes on along the minus strand of JBBPUO010000114.1, from coordinate 53,506 downwards.
GATATCCGAGCCTCGACAAGATAATTGCCCAAGCCGCTTCGGACAACTCGGAGGTTCAGTCTCTCGCATTTCGACACTTCTTGTCGCATCTGGATACACTTTACTGTGATTACAAACCCGACAACTTCGATAAATTTGCTTTCATCCCAACGCAATGCGGGTCACTTGCATGTCCAAACGAGGTAACGCAACGTACAGTCTTGGGCCCGCGAAGTCGCTAACATATTTCGACAGGTGTTTGCTTCGGCCGTGTGGGAGAAGCTGGGCTTCAAGCAAGTTTCTGACGATTTGTGCCGTGACCTCTCAAGATTGGTCATCAAGGAGAACCCATCCGTTGATACCATTATCAAATATCTAAGGACTCCAGAACGCACACTACCAGACCGAAAGACCGCCGCCACCTGGTTTGAGCATTTATACTTGCACGGAAGTACGTCCATGTCTCGTATTTCGTGCTGGATATGATTCTAACCGTGGTCGTGAAGACCTTCCCGGTTCGAAATTGCGCGAATTGTCCACGATCCCCTTCGTGCCCGTGAAGAACCCAGACCCTGCATCTTCCGGGTCATCATCTACGCAGTACATCTGTCCGAAAGATTGCTTCATCATGTCAGCCGAAACGAAGCCGCACTATCGCGGGATCTTTACATTTGTCGATTTCGATCAGAATGGGGATAGTTTCTTAGATCTTTGTGGCGCCAAGAAGTCACTCGACGCATCAGACATCGTCCGCAAGATAGTGGAAAACCCTCAGAGTTACCTGAAAGCCCTCGGGAATAATACCAAGCTGTAGGTCGGTTATCGACGACGTATGAGATGACTCATGTTTTCTTAGATACCTCGATGACTTACGTACGATCGCGTCACAACTAGACTCAATACCCGAGGAAGACAAGCAAGCCATGAAGAAAGCTCCAATGTTTCCTGCCGAGTGGAAGGGCAAGGTTACCGAAAGGCTTTTAACAGCAGAGCAAGTGCCCATCAGGGACTGGGAAAGTCGCGAGTTCAGTGACAATGTTTTCGTAGCCCCCAATGACGATATGCTTGAAAGTAGGTGTGCTAGTTCCAGTGTTCGTTATCAGTTCGCTCATCTTTGTCATAGAAATGTACTGCGAGATGGGTTCAGTATTTCTGGGGACGTATGTGCAGCATCACATCGTCCCCATCCCTTTCAGAGCCAAGTGTATCCCACAGTTCACCCGTGATCAAGTCATCCGGCGCATCAGGTGTTTTATGGACCAGCGAGATAAAAGCGAGAAGACGGATGTTTCTTTCTATGGTCAGGGCTCAACAAACGATCTCCAGGTGAAAGCCTGCAAATGCCTCATGATGCACAAAACATTTGCGCCATTATATGGAGTTTCGGCTGACATTGGGACTACGGGGGTGGTTGAGACTGTACCTGTCCCAACCACGGCAGGTTTTGAATTCGGCGAAGCTGACCAGCCACACACCCTCTGGATGGTCACATGTAGAGGTAGTGACCCGATAGCCCTGCGCAAGTACGTTCTTTCCCTCTATCATCGCACTTTCTAACTTCCACAAAGCATTGCGTTGGCGCTTTGTCATGTTCTGCTCAAGACTTATGGGCCTAATGACATATTGCTCCTGGCCTCGTTATTCAAGGAGAGCGACAAAGACCTCGAAAAATACTATGGCAGTGAGATAACGTCCGAAGTGCCAAGTCCTCCTGATGCACAAGGTAACATTGTTAATCATACAATACTTCGATCTAACTATAGCCTGGTCCTGATAGTGAAATCCAAGAGCAAGACCCACGGATTCCTGAAGAAAATGGTCCACATACCAAGAGGTCTGACGATTGTCGGCAAGAAAACTACGCCTCGTAGAGATTGTGAGATACGCGGTAGGAATATTTATGCTCTTTTCTGATGCATTATTGATGTTGCTACTGATAGACGTTGGAAGAGCAATTGAATTGTGGGGCAAGTTAGACTCGAATGACAAGATTCCCGATTTTAGTGGACCCTGTCAACCACACCCTATTAGTCCCAAGATCCAAAACCACAAATGCAAGCAGGTCGACGCCAGAATGGTAAAAGATGAAAGTTAGTCCTTGATCAGTTATTTAAACCCTGGCTAAAATCCAGACGTAAAAGCTCTACAAGATGAAAAGACAGGAATCAACTTCTATATGATAGGTGAGTATCTTCGAGATTGTTCCATCCAACTATTCCAACCAAGTGCGAGTAGAAGATGCACAATGTCCCTCGCCACCACAGCCTGCCCTCGAAGACTTTGCAAAGCTCATCTCACAATTGGCCCGTGTGTTTGGCCAAGAAAAACCCTCTGCAGGCTGCTATATTTTCTGGGAAGACGCAGACGACAATCTAATGGCTTTCAATCGGGACCAAAAGTATATATTTTTGAATCTCGCCCATTACGACAAATTCTGTGAGTAATTTCCTTGTTATGTTCTGAGTTGCGGGTTTGTCATAGCATACAAGTCTATAACACAGGTGTCGAAAGGAAGGAAGTGATTACCCAGTGGTACGTTGACCAAATATTAACATGCAATACGCTCATCTCAATCCAACAGGTACCTCATTATGGCCCATGAAATCGCACACAATGTGATACTGGACCACGATGAGTCCCATGGATCACTTTCTACAAGGCTTGCTGTCACTCACTTTCCTGCCCTGCGTAAGGAATTCGGTGACATACTGGGATGAGATTGGGTAATTGTCAAAAACCTGTATAGTCGAGTGTGGTGGGATGGACTAAAGCTACTATTGATGGAAACAGAGTAACATATTTGACGACATTCCTCTTCACTTGCAAAAAAAAAAGATCGAGTAGACAGTGACGCGAAAAGCCAGAGATTAATGAGTGGAAATTGACTACAGTCAACTCCCTCTTAATGCATACCCCTCGGGATAGGCATTGGGCTATGGGTTATCAGGGAGTATGGGTTATCAGACTATGTGTTAGGAGGGAGTTGAGTATAGTACTGTGTCTCAATCATTTCGCAGACAGCACAGTGCAGGTTTCGTTCCAGCCTCTGTTCCGTACGTTAGCTCTCTGCTCAGCGCTCGCGTGACTCTTGATACTGGTAAAAACAGTGGCCCCTCTATCGGAGAGCTAGGACTCTCCAGAACTTGGTTCTAGCTCAATTGGCACTGTTGGCAGATCTATTACCATATGCATTAGAGTATGTCCACTGGTACTGTACTAAAAACATGATCGGCGCACGGCATGTTCATCGGCTCTCCCGGGTATACCTCGTGTTCTGTTCCCGCATCTCACTCTCGGGCAGGCAGTCTTATCTGCACTATTGTTCAGCACACCTCTTCGCCGATCAGGATTAAATGCGACCGAGAACATTTGACCGGAGCCACCAGTAGCAATCCAGTGGCACCCCCATACTTGATCTTATCCAATGTTCAGCTGCAGAGTACTGCTCAATCGACGACATTGCCAGCGACAGGCACATGTTTCGCAGGAAGGCATTCCAGAGTGCGTTAAGCGGTGTTTGGCTCACGCATCACAGATTCCTGTTCTCCATATGGATATTGAACTCATGCCATCAGCGCTCGCCTATTTTGTGCAATGGAAGCAGTCCAGGCTGCCTCGTGTCCGGGTGATTTGAATGATTACTGTAATGGGGTGGCCACCATCAAAGTGTGACGTGGCAGGCTGACGGTGGTGCAGGAAGCTGAGTTGACCGACGGTGCTGGAGAATGGTTCTATCCAAATAACATTCATCCATTCGGAACCGAGGAGAATATTGAGACGACATGCATGCTCAACAATTGTTTTATTTGTGCTATATTTATTGTAAGTCTTGCTGTACTCTATCACGGCATCGCAGCCTGCTAAACTTGGCACAGCGTGTGATTATCATGGACCAACAACGTTGCATCCATCCCGCGCGCATAGACGCGCGGGGCGTCAGTACATTACTCAACGTATCCTCTACATCCTCCCTCCAGCTCCACTCACGCAATGTCTCACCACCGTAACAACGTATGTTCCCGGCCGGTCAGTTGAATGTGTTCTTAGACAGTACTATCCAGGTGGCAGGTCTACAAGAAGTCAAGGTCGACCAGCGAGCGCTGGTGAATATGCTTGCTCGCTACCCTGGAACATTCGACGGTACGTTATATCCCGAATTCTGGTGTTAGATATTCGCTAACTTGCTACACAAGTACTCCGAGAACTCATCCAAAATGCTGACGATGCTGATGCGCGCAACATCGAGGTACAATTTGAGACCGAAAAGGCCGAGGGATCTCAACCTGCTAGTAAACCCGACGTCAACCAACTTAAAGTGGGCCTCGGTTATTCTGGTCAGGATTTAGTTCAATTTGATTCCATGATAGATACGCAAGTGGATCATCAAGGATAACGGCAAAGGTTTCAAAGATAAGGACTGGGAGAGGCTTGGTACAATAGGTATCTCCATCCGCTTATATGGGAGTGAAGTCTGATACGTGGTCTGGTGCGGATCAGCGGCCGGAAATGACGACCCCACGAAAGTCGGCGCTTTCGGGGTCGGTGAGTATCCTTTGGTTGTCTAGTGGTTTTGGAAGGCTGATCCTCCTCCCCAGGGTTTTATAGTGTACTGAGCATGTCGGATCGACCACTCGTAAGGTCCAATGGTAATGTTTTCTCTATCATGATTCAAAACAGCGACATTTATTCACGCACCCGTTCAGGCAAATCACTGCAATTTCATAGGGGGAAAGATGGGAAGGTTGGTGCTCGGATTCTTGGTGGAAGCGTACTGACCATCAAAAATCAGCTCCGCAAGCCGGGTGAGCCCAAGGCCGATGACTCACTGGACTCGCGGACCTCGATTGAGCTCGAGTTGCGGGATCCAGAACAATTACCTGTACTCGTCGATCTTGCAAGATTCCTAGTTTCTTCTGTCGCTTTCTTGACGAACATAAACAGTATCTCGATCCATCTCGACACTCAACGTGTTCTGTGTATAGAAAAGCAAGTGCAACCACTGGTTGAATTGCAGATTCCCCAACACCTAAAGCCGACAACCCCGTTGGAAACCCTGACAGTGGAATCCATACAGCATGCTGGTAAGGCGATGCCGGTCGTTTCTGGTCATCTCTGACCATACCCAGTTCAGAGGATCGCAGTCGATGCCGCGGAATGGGCGTTCCCTGCGAGTCCGACGTTATCGCTACCTGAGGACGATACGGGTGATACCTTGGCTGAACAGCGCTCTAAAGAAGATCATCCAACACATACTTCACCAAGTGTTAGTGCTATACTGGAGGATAACGCCATCACGCATGACTTGTATACGGTAACAACCCGCGTTAATCTGCGCCAGGATTCGAAGATGAAGATAGGTGTGGAGTCCTGCATGAAATCGCTTCCACCCTCTTTCACATGCAAGGCTGTCTATGTAGGCATTCTTCATTTTAACAATTCGCCGCTGTTGACCTCTCTCGTTCTAGTTTAACTCTGAACAATATGATTCCTTGGCCAGCGTCAATGGCTTGGACTCACCCGAGGCGAAACATCTTGCCCGCTTTTTCTGTGGCTCACAGGGTATTTTCCCGAAGCACGACAGGCACGTACTTCGGTTCATTGTTTGACGCGTGTTGACATCCCGTTACCTGAATTGAACAGCGGTCGCTTGTTCATAGTAGGTGTCCTCCTCCTAACTATCGACATGACTCTACACATGAGATACAGGGCCAGAGTACCAACCAAACAACGGGCATCGGACTGCACATTTCTGGGCACTTCTTGCCCACCATGGAACGTGGCGCAATTGATTTGGCGTAAGCATGTTACGTACAGTACTTCGTATTCGCCCGCTGACTGGCTGGTCAGGAATGGGCAGGTTAAAGGTGTGTATATAGGTGGTGAGCGTTTTCCGAGTCTCTTGTCTGATGACTCGTCGATAGTCTGGAACGAGGAAGTGCTTCATATCGGTGGCGTTCTGGCACGCGTAATCTATGAGGAAGAAATGAACGCTGCCAAATCCAAGGGTCGTCTTGCAACACAGCTGGGTTTGCGCACGATGGACCGTTTCGCCTTTGGCCGTACTGTACCACATGGCGGAGTGTCACAGATTCTGCAAGACGCTTTCTTCTCTTGCTGCTACGCGGCGAAGTCGCCGCTTCCGGTCGTATCCGACGCTGGAATATCATGCGCATTGAAAGACCAGTTCCGCCGAAGTAATCTTCCATTCCTGAAGAAATATCGGGTACTTCACGGGGAGGTACAGACACTCCAACGCTCCGAGATCATCCGCCGATACGACATTCCGGAGTTACACTTGGAAGATATCGTGCAGGAATTTGAATCTGGAGGCACGCTGGACGCGATGACGTCGTTATTTCGCTGGTGCGAAAGTTTCATGAAGAGATCACTGCCCAAAAATATACAAGATAGGTTCTGCAATGAATTTTCCTCCCGGGGTGTCCTGAAATTGAGCCACAACGTCAAGATTCCACTCAAGAAGATCAGATATTTCACATTCTTCCCGTTGCCTAACGGCCTTTCCCATCCGAACAGCATCTACATCGACGTCACGCAGGGTGCGCCTACCAGGGATACTGTCAAGTGTTTCGGTTGGACTCAGCTCTCGCTACTTGATTGGCTTGGACATGTCTGTTCCCAGGTACCACACCTTACATCAAGCGAGGACTCCGGCCGGGATTCGGACATGGGCTATCGTATCTTGCGTGTGCTTGTCCGGTTCGCACTAGTGGAAGACCTTACTCCAGATCAGTGGGATCGGGCCGCGAAACTCATGAAGCATCTAAAATGTATACCCACCACCGATAATAGACGGGAGTTGCCAGCCAATTCGTACTTCGACGTGGCTGACATCTGCCGGAGCCTTCCAGTCACACAGGAGAAAGACTGCTTGGAGACTTCGGTGACTCACGTTGCAACTCAGATGGGTTTTGATTTTAAAATGATGAACCTGGAACATGTACGGAAAGTGTTGACGTCCATTCACGTACGTAAAATGATGACCCCGGAGTCCTGGGAGGATATGGTTAGAAGGTATGCCAAATTAGTACGGGTTGCTTTTGTCTCGCCGTGACGGATTCTGCAGGTTAGAGAGGGACGCCTCAAAAGAATCAAATTATCGCCTTCTACGATATCTAGCAACCATTCTCAGGGAGAAGTTGATAGATTGGCAGCAGTTCGAGCAGCTGCTCGACGGCTTAAAGGGGAGGAAAGTTTTCTATTCAGAGAATCATGGCCAGCAATCTGCGGATGAGTTACTTTTACCCACGGAAGGTGTACCCGAACTCAATCTTCCGACTCTCGCATTACCGCACGACGGCATAATCTCTCTGCAGAGCGTTGTCGACCAATTTGGCTCGACAATTGATACGCTGAACATTCAGAGATATCCTAGCCTCGACAGGATAATTGAGCGAGCCACTTCGGACGAACCGAAGGTTCGGGATGCTGCGCTTCAATATCTCTTGTTGAATCTCGATATACATTACAAAGCTTACAAATCCGACAATTTCGCTACAGTTGCCTTTATCCCAACGAAAGGCGGGTCACTTGCCCGTCCGAACGAGGTACTGCAACGTGTAGCCTTGAGTCCGCAAAGTCCCTAACATATCTTAATAGGTGTTTACATCAGCCGTGTGGGAGAAGCTAGGCTTCAAGCAAGTCCCCGATGATTTGCGTCGCCGCCTCTCAAGATTAGGCGTCAAAGAGGACCCGCCCGTCGATATGATTATCGATTATCTAAGGACTCCAGAACGCACACTACCAGACCGAAAGACCGCCGCCACCTGGTTTGAACAGTTGCACTTGCATGGAAGTACGTCTATGTCTCGCGTTTCGTGCTTGGACATGACTCTAACCATGATCATGAAGACCTTCCCAGTTCGAAACTGCGCGAGTTGTCCACGATCCCCTTCGTACCCTTTCCGAACCCAGACCCTGCATCTTCCGGGTCGCCATCTATTCAGTACATCTGTCCGAAGGATTGCTTCATCACGTCAGCCGAAACGAAGCAGTACCATCTCGAAATTTTCACATTCCTCAATTTCGGTCAGGATGGGAATAATTTCCTAGATTCTTGTTACGCAAAGAAGTCACCCAGCGCATCAGACATCGTCTCCAAGATCGTGCAAGACCCTCAGAGTTACCTGAAAGCCCTCAGGAATGATACCAAGCTGTAGGTCTGTGGTCGGCGACGTGTTAGATGACTTACGTTTCCTTAGTTACCTCGACGACTTGCGTACGATCGCGTCACAACTGGACTTGATACCTGAGGAAGACAAGCAAGCCATGAAGAAAGCTCGAATGTTTCCTGATGGGCGGAGCGGCGCCAAAAAACTATTTACAGCGGAGCAGGTGCTCTTCAGGGACTGGGAAAGTCGCGATTTCGGTGGTAATGTTTCCGTAGCCCCCAAAGACAAAGTCCTTGAAAGTAGGTCTGCTAGTACCAGTGTTCGTTTTGGTTCGCTCATCCCTCCCATAGAGCTGTACCGCGAGATGGGTTCGGCATTTCTGGGGACATATGTGCGCCATGATGTCCATACCATTGGCAACACACCTGAGGGTAACCCACCGTTTACCCGTGATCAGGTCATCCAGCGCATCGATCATTTTATGGAAAAGCGAGAGAAAAGCAGGAAGACGGATGTTTCGTTCGATGATCTTGGGGTGGGGGCCTGCGAGAGCATCACATTGAAGAAAACGTTTACACCACCAGATGGAGTCTTAGCGGATGTGAAAGTAGAAACCAAGTCTTTCCAAGTCAAGGCAGCTTCCAAGCTCAACGAAGATGGAAAGTCATATACCCTCTGGATGGTCAGAGATGATGACTGGGCTGCCCTGCGCAACGAGTGCGTACTTTCCCTCCTCCACAACATCTACTAACTTCCACACAGCATTGCGGTGGCACTTTGTCACATCTTGCTTCAGACTTATGGGCCCAATGACGTGATGCTCCTGGCCTCGTTGTTCAGGATGACTGACGATAAGCTAAGAGAGCACTATGGCGGTGGGACAAAATCTAAATTGCGAAGTGTTTCTGATGCGAAAGGTAGACCTCGTTGATAATACAGTGTTTTGATCTAACCACAATCTGTTCTTAACAGAGACGCCCCTGAATGACTCCAAGAAAAAGTTGGAATGGAAAGTTTCGCTACCTCCATGGCTGGCGAAGGTGGTTCGAGCACCCAAAGCAAAGACTGAGGTGATTGTCTTCGAGCCAACTATATCCGCGGAAGAAGGCAAATACATTTATGCTCTCTGTCTAATACGTTATTAATGTCCCTGCTGATAGACATGAGAAGAGCAGTTGAATCGTGGGGCACGTCAGGTCTGATTGACGAGGCTCCCGACCCTACCGCACCCAGTCAACCACCCTCCACTAGTCCCAAGAAGTATAACACCTATTGCCAACTGGCCCATACCATAAAGCTACTAGAGAAACGTTGGTTCTCGATCTGTTATTTGAGCCCGGATTTGACGACTGAAACTAAACCTAGAGCATCTGCAAGATAAAGAGACAGAGATCAGGTTCTTTTTGACAAGTGCGTATCTTCAAGATTATTTCATCCAACTATTCCAACTGACTTGAGTAGAGGGTGCACAGTGTCAGCAGCCTCCGCAGCTTGCCCTCGAAGACTTTGCGAAGCTCATCTCACGATTGGCCCGAGTGTTCGGCCAAGAAAAACCCTCTCAAGCTTGCTACATTTTCTGGCAAGACAAAGATGACAATCTAATGGCCTTCAACCGGGACCAAAAGTATATATTCCTGAATCTCGCACATTACCACAGATTCTGTGAGTAACTTCCTTGCTATGCTATGAGCTGTAGGTTGATGAAAGCATACAAGTCTGCGTCAAACGTGTCGAAAAGAAGGAAATGATCACTGAGTGGTATGTTGACCAAACATTACCATGCAAGACGTCCATCTCAGTCAAACAGGTATCTCATTATGGCCCACGAAATCGCGCACAATTTGACGATGGAGCATGATGAGTATCATGGAACACTTTCCGCGAGCCTTGCCGCCAAGTACCTTCCTGATCTGTACAAAGAGTTCCCTGACGTTCCATGGGAGAAGCAGTCATAGCCACAAGACATTTAGTATTAGCTAGCAATATGCGTGATATCTATGTACATATCTAGGGCTGGTAGGGTAATGGATCTCCTAAAGGTGTGGACCTTGTGTTGTATTATATGCTCAATGTGCTCTATTTGATACGAAAGTAGCCATGGGGGAAGAGTGGCTACAACGTCTGAGGATCAGCTTAGAGGATACAAGTGGACAAGTAATACCTATCAAGCAGTACCGAGTTGTTCCAGTTGGCGGACCGTGGAATTGCACGGGTGTCGCTAAGTCGCCGTAAATCCTTCCTAGGCGCAGGGTAACTTTGAACATCGGAAATGAGGTTCGATGAAAGACATGATAATACTTGAACAGGGTGACTCTGGATTGGGGTTACCGGGACCCATCTTGTTGGTTGCGATGGGATGGAGGGACGCTTCCCACGTTAGCTTTACCTGGGAGTAAATCACTTTGAGTGCCGAGAGAGACAGCAATCTCAGGCCCCGTTCCCACTGGCTCTCTATTCGCGTGATTCGGATACTTGCCAAGTTGACGTGCCCAATAGAGTAGTCCCTCAGTCGGAGAGGCTACATAGGACACCCCAAAACTCGGGTCTTGCGATGGGGTGGAGGTCATCGATGGGTCCTAATTACTAAAATGCTGCATGTCCGCTGAGTTTATCGGACTCGTGTACATTCTACGAGCAGTTCGAAATGACGCGTCGTTTGAGGGGGAGAGGGAGGGGGAGGGAATGAAACACAGCGAAACAGAGGAGGGTTAAGCGCAATGATAGCCCTATAAGGACTGGGTCAGCAACAAATTAAACGAGCAGTGAGCAGAAATAGCAGCCTGGCAATGTGCCGGTGAACAGGCACTCACCGAGCTCGAAGTTCATTAATTCATTATCCGTGCGATTTGATCGCCCCTGCAGGAACAAAACACCCAGACGCCGACTCTGGCAGTGGTAATGGCTCGCTCTCTCGCAGTGCCGCCACGTCTGCAATCAAAAGACAGCGCCCAAGTTGAGACTCGGTAAATGTTGCGACGAAAAAGGATATCAGACGTTAGCCTCGATTCGCTAGCACAGACGGGCGTGTCTCACCGGTGGGAATTCAAGTGGACAACCATCTCGGTCGACGGTCTGTGTGTGAGTAAAAAAACGACGTTGACTACGAAATTAGCCAAGCCCGAACCTACATAAGCGACTCGGACCAAAGTTCGAAACAACGTCGTCCAAAAAGGCAAGGTTGGACTCCCTTGGCAACTGAGCCAACAGCCAACAGCGACGACGACGACGACGACAGTGCACCAAACGGCCCCGCCGACCCAACTTGAAGTCAGGGAAATAACACTCAGGCCCATTCGCTTTCTTTCTCAAAACTCGACAAACGAACGACAAAAAAAAACGACAAGAAACCCCGAATAATCGGCTTGCATTTAGGCGACGCGCTGACGGATGCGACGGCATCATCCTGTTCATTTGGTTTCAGATCCCTGGCCCAGCGGGACCTGTTTCACCGCCAGGGGTGTAGGCCGTATCTGAGGTTCCATCTCCGTGAGCCAGTGGTCTACAGTTGGCGTCATCTCGCGAGCTTAAAATGACTGTTTCGCAGTGTAAATTGCCACCCAGGGCACCGTTGAAGGTCATCGTCTAAGTAAAAGACAAGGTCATACTAGTAAGAAACGATATTGCATACGCAGTATTGAAACAAGTCCCATAGAAAACGAAACTGTCCGAGGAAGAAAATGGTAAGCAAAAAAAGGAAATCAAAGTGTCCATAAAGCTCCTACAGCCACGCCCCCCTCCCAAAGGGTCAGACCCTCGGCGGCGACGCCACGTCCCGGTCCTCCACCCAATGAGTCGGCATCGGTATACTCGGACCATCATAATCAGAGAACGGATCGTCCTCCCTTGGGTCCTTGGGATCCCCAAGCGAGAGATACGATCCCTGCTTGTATTCAGGTAGCTTGCTATTACTATTAGCCGGAGGTGGGCCCGGCGGAGGTAAGTAGACTGGCGCGTATCCAGTCTCGTCATACGGTGGGTTGTAGCTTGTGGGATAGCTATTCCCCCGTGCTTGGTTGTACGGTAAGCGGGATGAGTTGGCGGAGCTAGTGGGGTCAAGTTTTTGTCGGTAGTGCGCGAACGCGATGGCCGTGAACATTAATCCAAACACTGGGTCCAAAGGTAATTCAGATCCTGGTACGTCCCAAGATAGAATGCTGCTTACCACTGGAAAGAATGAGGGAAACGAGCTCCGCCAACGAATCACGGCCCCACTCATCGTTGCAGACTAACATGTGTCACACGTTTGGAAGGTGAGATGAATATCACGAACTCACAGCTCGCAGCTTGATCTTGATTTAGATAAGTCGGCGGATTCGAACCCCAAATCCCAAAAACCTAGGGGGGGGGACCTATCAGCCATTGCAAACAGAATACCCTCAAGACACGAACCGAACCAATGACTCCAGTCTGCGCAATACCTGTACATTCTACGATCAAATCAGACTAGGGCAAAAGGTAAGCAACGACGACAAATAATCACAGAGGAGCAACATGCCTTGTACGAGTAGTGAGTGAGAACCCTCAGGATCCCAACTCCAATCACAATCGTTGTACTCAGTGCGCACAGGAATGCATTTATTTTTATCAGGGTAAACCGTTTCTGGGTCGGCCACGGTGAGCCGCGATATTCCCAGACAATCCAGTCTCCAACCTACCAATACTCCAGCTATGACCCCATATGTTTGGAAAACGCATGCGGTGGCATACAATGCGCCTTGCACTTTCGCCATCAGAGCGAGCCTTGGCAAATTGTCTATATATATAAAAACGGACGCGTTTATCACTCGAATATGCGTTCGACACATGCCGACTTACCACCGTCTACGAGCTTGAGTTGCTTGAAAGACGATACCTAGACATCGTATCAGGACAAAAAGTATGACGTAGATCTCAAAAATGCCAAGACATACGGTCCTAAAAGAAAATTAAATTTAGACGCTTCCGCTCAGAGTGACATGATAAGCGAAACTGACCATGCAAGGGCCCAAATGGCCGTCACGAGAGACACTACGATTGATATAGTTCATATGAGTATATCTTCGTGAACGCAAATATGCTGCGACGAACTCGCAACGACGACGGATCTCAGATCTTTCCGGTAGAACTTCGTAACAAGACGATAGACAGGGGGCGCCTCTACGCGAAGTATATCAGCTGTCAGACGGGTGAACGAACTGAGGAACAACCCACTAGTTGGTGAATCTCTTTTGGTACCCATCGTTGAACTACAGCGCTTAAAGGAGAAAAGTGCGGGCTTTGTTGGAGCGAATAAAGAGGTATGAAACGCCCAATCCCCTTCCATCAAGCTGCGGGATCCAGTACGCAAGCACAGGATTAACGTCACAACTCCCACGCCATCAAACCCTAACCTTAATGCCGACCCGATCGAGGTATCCCTGCATTCCAAACGTCAATATTGTCAATGTCAGAGTAAAACCGCGACCCAGAGCATATAACTGTTATTCAAAAACATGCAAGTAGCAAAAAAAAAATGTGTCTATGATCGTTAGCTCCGAGTGGTATCGTCTCGAGCTCCCAGTAAATCAGAGCTTGGCATAACGCGGATCCCCCACTTCCTCACGTCGCGAAGATCCCGATAATTTTGAACGAAGGAACCGCCTGTCCTTCTTCTCCTAGCAGTATGCACTCCACATAATGATTTCCCCGCGTCACAAAGTGATCAATCATCTCGAGCCTGCAAAGATAACACCCCCCACGTGAGTATACAACCACACACACCACACGTGCAACGAAAAAGAAAGAAAACACATACGTGGGCACGGGTGAGTGGACGTCCCCCGCATTCTCAATAATCACAGCCCCTCTGACGTTATCGTCCACCCAACACTCGACCTGGCTTCCCTGCTCCACGTCTCGGATCGGCTCCTTCAAAAAGTATATCCCCACATCGCCCGCGCCAACCTTGATCGGCACGCGTAACTTGCTGACAGGCATCCAACTATGCCAGTAATATCCAGCAGTCACCAAGGGCGAGCTACCGTGCTCAGGGTGTGCCGCGTGCCATCCAGAGCCATAAAACAAAGACGGCGGTACAGGATTCACTAGATCGTTGGCGGAGGCACAGAATGGCGCAGGCTCCTCGAACGGCCGCGGTGCCCGTGGTCGAGTATTGATACGGACAGGTGGAATGCGCAGTTCGGGGTAGAGAGGAACTGGTTGGGAATCAGCAGCAGGGGCGTGGGCGGCTTTCCTTTCCGCTGCAGCATTTCCATCAGCGGCCTTGGGTGGCTCAGGGGGACCCGCGCCTTTCCGGGCGCCAATACCACCGAAGAGATGAGTATCCTCACTGTAACCCGGAGGGAGCACCAGAGGAATCGTCTCGTAGGAATGGCCGCCAGCTGTCGCCCACGCAGCACAAATTTGAGATTGGAAGTAAGAGATCAGGACATCTGCGAGGACGACGTGACCTTCGGAATTGGCGAGGAGGAGATCAGCATAGTAGGGCTTGATCAGGTCGGGATCGGTCATATACGTAGGGTATAAAATGGGTTTCACGCTGTGGCAGTCTAAGCGGCGGTCTACTAGACCTGACAACAAAGGGACGTACCTAACGTGAGGGACATCATAGAATTGCGCAACGATGTTATGCCAATGGTCTGGTCCAACGAACCCATGGTCATTGTGGACTTGAGGGCTAAAGTGTCCCAGGATGACGACGGCAGGGTGATCCGGTCTGTCAAGCAGAGAGCGAACAAGAAGTTCAAAGTCCTCCATACCCTTCCGGCCACTGACGAAAAAAAAAAAGACGTATAAGAATACAGATACAGAGTGCCGGCCGAACATCGCATATCACTTACACTGGATCATCGACGTCGAACTCCAATATCACGAGGTCGGTATTCTCAGGTATATGATGTGCACTACAGAAACCAAAGTACCCGGAATTCGTTCGACGCATGGCTCCATTGGTGAGCTCAGAAGCGGGATGTGGAAACACGCTCAGCCACCACTGGAAGAAACGGGATGGATAACACAGGGGCGATAATGGGTCATCACCAGCACCATGGCATGCCGACACTAGCCCCACAAGGCGGATGAGCTCGATGCCACAGCATCAAGATATCATAGAGCGAGGCTCACCTGAACCACCTAACACGCTCATCGTAATCGGATGACCCAGCAACGCCTTGTGAATCACCCGATGTACCCGTCCTCCGCTCCCCAGATGTAACCGACTCTGAGAAAGCGGAACCGCGCCATACTTTTCTGCAATGTCATCTCCAGGACCAAACACCGGACAAAAGAGGAATGGATTGCTCGACGTATCACTTTCCGAACTGTTGGCCGTAAAATAGTTGGCCGAGTGAAGATAGTTTACCGGTACGAGTCCAGCGGTGCTGACGGGCTGCGGTTGTCGGCGATACGTGGAGAGGACCTGACGGGATATCGCTACGAGGGACACGAAAGCGAGCAGAAGGAGCCATATTCGATTAGGTACGCCAAAGGAACGTCGGTGCCATCGTGACCGCGTCGAGTCGACGCGCATTCCAGTGAGACGATGCTGGGACGGAATGGAAATGCGTGCTAGGCCCTTGGCCAGGCCTGAACGTCGTTGCATGTATCACCACGTATCCGAAAACGAAACGCCTCGTGCTCGTTGCGAAGCTTGTCAAGATAAAACGGTGGCAGAACCGGCTCAAACG
The DNA here is from genome assembly GCA_038094755.1 of Caloboletus firmus. Taxonomy (NCBI): domain Eukaryota; kingdom Fungi; phylum Basidiomycota; class Agaricomycetes; order Boletales; family Boletaceae; genus Caloboletus; species Caloboletus firmus. The sequence goes on along the minus strand of JBBPUO010000114.1, from coordinate 37,734 downwards.
CGGCCAAGTCGGCGATGGCTGAGCAAGCGATTTGACGCCCAAAGCACCAACTCACAGCTCCACTTTCTATCACTCTTCCAGGTGGTAATTAATTACCGGTAAATTCGTACGTTAATGAGCGTCAGAAACTAACCACACCGGGCACCACAGCTAAGAACTCGTCCCGTGAATTTACAGAGTACGAGACTAGGTAAAAAGTACAAAAAGGGTACCCGAGCAATGAAATGGGGCCTTACACAACGTGCGATGAAGTGGTAGGGAGTGGATAGAGAGACAGAAATTCGTAGACTCCAGTTTACCCGCGAGATGATGACGGAAGGTAGTTTAGAAGGGAGGAGAAGCTTACTGTAGTCTGGTAATAAGCTCATTCATGAGTCAACGTGGCACGGTCGTATTCGGCCGATTATGTAACTGAACGATGGAAAGAAGAAAAAAGAAATCGATATGCGACTGACAAAATACAATGGACTCTGTGGGAGTTGAACCCACGACCTCATGCAATCACTAGTCATGCGAAGCATGCGCGCTACCAACTGTGCCAAAAGCCCCGGCTTGATTCTCGATCCTTTTGACCCACATCCGTGACATGCCCGTCATCTCTTGGGTAGCCCAACACACAAATATGTGGTTTTCAATGCAAGATTTTTTAAAAAAAGCAGAGATCTAAGCAGGAGCTTCCCCCTAAAAAATGTAAATGCTCATAACCCATCCATCAACCTCTGGTGCTTCACCGTCACCGCCTCGAGTTTTTGCGACCGTTCCGGCATCGGCTCCCATACAGGGTCCACGTCAGGACCGTCAATATCACCTGCTCCATCCCAACCCCAACACCATACTTCAAAATCCAAGCACAGTCAATCTTTAACAATGTATCACCACACTCGATCCACTCACCATGCGGAGGCCCAGGTACAAACTCTATTTCCTCGCTTTCCTCCGGAGTAAACAGTCTATCGTGGGGACCAAACCACGACCGATCTTGAGGATCCGTACGTGGGTTGTCGGGAAGACCTCCGAGGCGGACGTATCCCCGTATAGCAGTCAGATTTCGTCTCTGAGGATGTATGATGTCAAACACTCTCTGTACGAGTCCAAAGTTCAAATGAGTAAATTCCAACCACGCCGTTCGAGTTCTTCTGTGCGCACCTTGTCATATGCCAACTTCACTCTAGGGACCATGAGTATTCGACCGTAACCGGCCTCCCAGTAGTCATTACAGATGAGACTGCACTCGGATGCCGAGCACTCGTTTTCGGTCAGTTCTGCCATACGGAAGCGGACGTATGGTGGTGTATAGAATGGTTCCGGATCCAGTACCGCGACGCCATTCCAGCATGCCTGCACCTGCACGGGGAGATGCATTTGGAAACGTTCAGAGGATGGGGGATCATGGAAGATGGCGTCAAAGGGTGCATTTTCCAACGCCGTACCATTAATATCACGGGACACCCAATTGTCATAGAAGACCGGTGAACCCTAGGCAGCCATCTCGGTCAGTCAGCGAACATTGACAACGGAGGAACGCACGAGTTCATCATGATACATATAATCCGCCGCACAAGTGATGCCCGCATTGTTCTTCCTACTTTGCCAGATAAGTTCAAGGATATCGTCCACGCAAGGGAGGATGTCGTTCATGAAGATGACGGTATCAAAGTATTCGTTGTGCGAGTCTCTGAGCTCGTAAAGTGGGTTGAACGCTTGGTTGCGAACCTCGGCAAGGTATTCGATACGATGATTGAATGCTCCCCTCGTCCTCGTTGACGTCCGAATCGTTACCCTCAACCCAACACTCTTGGTCAGCGAGTCGAAAATGCGAAGTAATGCCTTGGTCTGGTCGGTCGATCCGTTTTCATATATGGAGACATACACATTATGGTATCCTAGTATTGCCGAGATCCGAAAGAGCGTTGCGAATAGATCCGGGATGATATCGAACGAATTATACAAGTTGATGGCAAAGAAATACTTGTGTTCCTTTGTTGGGGTGAGATGAACGTGTTGGGAGTCACCGAAGCTACCAAAGTCGAACGAAGATAGCCAAGACGTTTGCGATGCAGGGCTGAACCCTACAAGGGACCCGTAGCGTTCCCGAGCTTGTTGGGCGTATAGAGGCTGGGAGCTACGCGTGCATTCTGCTGTATGGTGAGGAGAAAGTGTGGAGAGAAGTTCTAGAACCCGACGACGTTGTTCGATAGTTGGTAGCGTGAATTGTTTTCGTGCGGACAAGCGTGAAACATATATAGGTCTGTCCGTCCAGGACGTAGCAAGAAGCTGGTTCAAGGTTGGTATTTGAATAGACGTATCGCATCAACGAGAAACATACGCTGGAGGGCAATGAACGGCCGATGAGCAGGCCGAGTAACAATCCCAATAGTAATGTCAAGAGTGTCGGTGCTCGTTTCAGCTGCACCCACAATATCTTGCCATTCATCGAGTCGCTAACTAGTGGGGCCCAAGCAGCAGTGCAAATAGTCTCTTTGATCAGAAGTTGGCAGTTAGTAAACCTGAACTTGGACTGTTTTACTGGACTGCTGTGTCCAGTGTGAAACAGCAGAGTAGTGGCGAGGGAATAGTTCCTGCTTTGGACCAGGCCAAATGGGAAAGATTTAGGCGAGTGCGGACACGTATCACGCATCATGATCGCGACGCGCGCCGCGGCCTTTGAACACAAGCAGACCCGTCAACATCATCATGTTTCATCAAGATTCCAGCCCTCGTAATCGCTACAAAAAAAGGCAGATATGTACGGGTATCAAAAGCAATCAAAATTGCTCCACTATATGTACACCCAAACTTCTCTTCCCAAAGAGGTGAACGGGCGTGAAAACGAAGTCCAAAATAAGGATATTATTTTCTGCGCTTTCAGAAGAGCGACAAGATCATGGACGAATGTGAAGTAGAGCTTTGCAGAGGGCAGATACTTAGAAAATTGCACCAATTGCAAGGGCAGCCACAGCACCAGCAAGTACACTGATGGTACTAGTCATCGATGCACCGCTCGAGGACGATGTAGTTGATGAGGATGATGGGGCCGACGATGACGAAACAGCTGACGAGGATTGAGCAGTTAAAGTCGGCGTCGCTGTCAAAGTAACACCCTGCAAGGGACGTTAAAAGGGAATAGTACTGGCAATGGGGAATGCCGACTCACGACTGCGAGGCAGAGCTGTTGAGAGTAGGCTTCGGCAGCCTGGGCATCACTGCTGGAGCAGGACGATGCTATGCATTGGGTAGCCGAGGCGATGAATGCTGCGTCATTGCACAAGCAACTGTCGTCCTGTGGAGCACACCCAGTTCCAGTGGTGTTCAAGCATGATGTAGCGCATGCTAAAAAGACGAGATGTGAGTGACTGGAAACAAGCACGGCGTGTAAACGTACAGGGAAAACTCTGACGTGCAATGAGAGTAGCTGTAGTAGCAGGGGCAGCAACAAGCAAGGCAAAGACGGGAAGTGCGCAGCGCATTGTGATGGTTCGAGGAGGGGTAAACTCGTAGGCAGTTGGACTCTTTACAAGTAACGGTAGACCCGGCCAATACCCGCCTTTTTATTCGCTTCGACAAGCTTGGAAAGGCCGCGGCGGTAAAACCTTGCTTGACGTGTTTTTACTCGCAGTCTAGTTGTCAGTGGTGGCATGATGCTTATTCTTACCCATGCCCTTGTCTTCCAAAATGGCCGTTACCTTGTCCTCGTCCCGCATCATGTAAGCGGTTTGACTTTGGGGGTGCACACCAAAAAGGGACGCCTCTTTCTCGCCACTTTTTCCGTCGCTAGGTTGTTCCCGCGGAATTATGGGTCCCTGTTAAGCAAGGTAAGAAGTGACCCGCCATTAATGGATCGAGAGATTTCGTGGTATGTGCATCCAGCGTTGTTCTCTTTCGAGATTTAAATGGGAATATTATTGCACACATAAGGTTGACAATTTATTTATTTATTTTGGCGCACTGGAAACACACACCATCGGTAATTGCCGAATAACTGTATCAGCCACAAACCTTGTTCCACTCCCCGCCACAACACAAACACAACCAAAGCGGCTTGGCCAGTCTATCCACCTCTCCGCTCACCGACATCGACATCCTCAAGACATGGTATGTATCTGACCCTCATTTCTTCGCATTCTCACATCTTTCACAGTCTAGAACAAAAGGCAGCAAAGTCCGTCCTTATCATGCCCTCGAGCGCTCTCCACCCCACTCACCGTAATCTCACCTCATCCAGACCGGCAAACGCTCTGCCCTCCAAGACGTCGTGACTCGCGAGTACACGATCCATTTGCACAAACTCGTCCATGGTCGCTCATTCAAAAAGCGTGCCCCATGGGCTGTCAAATCTGTGGTCGCGTTTGCCAAGAAGTCAATGGGCACCAATGACGTTCGGCTTGACCCCAAGCTTAACCAGGCTCTGTGGGCACAGGGCATCAAAACTGTTCCACACCGGATACGCGTAAGGCTTGAGCGTGAGCATCCACTGTCTGATCACCGTCCGTCAGTCCGCCTTATCCATATCTCAGGCAAACGTAACGACGAGGAGAACGCAAAAGAGAAGCTCTACACGTATGCTAGCCACATCCCCGTCACTTCATTCAAGGCAGGCTTCTCCCCTTCTTTAACATGTATTTTGTCTCCCTGATCTTCGTTCATTAGGGCCTCCAAACAGCCGTCGTCGACGCAGAGTAAAGGGAGCCTCGCAGGACAAGTTCCTTTACACTCATGTATTCAGCTCCTTCATGATCGTCTTATGCATCGCGCCTGTGGCATATGCCCCAAATATGAGACCAACCAAAACTCAACTTCATTCCACGTTTTGATTATATTGCCTTGTTTACTCAGGCTGATCCATCATTCAAGTGATCACATGCCCTAAAGCCGTTTAAAAAATCATGCGTCTTAATGTATACGAATCGTCAACGAGGGGAAGCCACCGCTATTCGTTGTGTCCCCAAAACCTCCTGGTGGTTGATCCCGTGTGATACCAACTCCGAAAAGCGCGTGTCCTCACCGTGTAAAACTGTTCGCCAGTCGGTCGCACTCGAATTTTCTCGGGGACATCTTTCATACGGGTAAACGGAACCCTCAACGATGCATTGATACGTCGTCGATAGGATAGGTATGTAGGAAGCTCATAATCTGGATGTCTTCTCATAAAAATGCAGGGGTGTTAGCTATCCATGCGGACCCCATCGTCAGCGGCTTGCAGTGGTTGTGGGGTCGAGATACGGCCGTGTGACATGCCTGACAGCGAGGATGATATTGCCATCCTCGTTGGATGGGTCGATGCGATCCACTGCTAGCCTTGTGGTCCGAGCTACGTTGGAGGTAGTTGGCCTTCTGACCCCTAAGCTAGGATGCTAAGAGGAGCTGGGGCTCCTGCGTGCTCTAAGCGAGTCCATTCGTTACCTCTCCACAAAGATAAGTCAGTTGTTAACGCGGACCGAAAAATGCGACCAGATGCTTTCAAAAAAGAATCGTCTTATACACCGGTAAAACAGAAATGACTCATCCATGTTTTCCAACCTAGTGCGACGTCAACAAAGGAAAGTCATCGGTCCTCGCTACCTCCGCCCAAGATTCAAACCCGAACGC
>JBBPUO010000114.1:0-28630 GCA_038094755.1 Caloboletus firmus | reverse complement strand
GGAATAGCCTTGGAGTGAGTGAAGTCTGGAGACAGACAGAGCGTCATTCACACATCTCCATCTCCTTGTTTTATACGTCGCATATTCTATCCTTTCTCCGCATTGCCCTATGCTACGATATGCGCTCTGATATGCTCAATCCATGATGCAAAAGCTCAATATCGATGTGTTTGACTCTAAGTGTCCTGCGCGATGATCAAGGCTAATAGAATAGATTTTGAATGTACCTCCTTGTCAGCAATATCTTTGACAATATTGTGAGGGGCTCACTGATATGGATGATGTCCCTGGAAAACAAATGGACCCGATCCACTACCTGTTCAAGGGGCAATCAGAACAGGTTTTGGGCTTCCCAAGAAGTATTTAGATCTGTGATGAACAAGGATTTGAACGTCAAAGCGCAAGGAACCCGACATCCGTGCATAGCTCGGAAGGATGTCTGACCTGGACAAGTCACTTGCCCTCGAACGCAGTGCATTGGAGCTTCGCCCCCAGGGGCATAATCAACATCCTTGAGTTTGCAGCGGCTCGAATGAATATTCAGATATTGTCCTCCCCAAGTCAGCGTGCATACTGGCTTCCTTGGTGACCATTGAACGAGTACCGTAGTGAACTCATTCGTGGGCGAACTTTTCAGGACGCGTGCCGGTGCCGTGAGGCGACACGAACATTAAAAATTGCATGGTCCACGTCCACATACTCACGATCCAGCAAATATAATACCTATATGTATTGTATCGAATCACCTGGATTAATCCGTCCCATCTTCCGTACTTGAGTAACAGCACATCCATGCAGGAAGCGCAATCACAATAATAGCGTTGCCTGACTCTCGCTGATGCTGGTCCAGGGTGAGTGTAACGATAGAACTCGAGCGAAAATAAGCGCACTGTTACATGAACCCTCCCCCCTGATTGTTGAGGTGGCTCATTCGCTTCTTGCATCTGGCAGAAAACGGGTCGTCGTGACGAGCTCTACCACCGCTAGAGAAAGACCTACAGTGTTCGTTGCTCGTGGATCTGCAGGACCTTGCCCGTGGGGTAAAGTACCTTTGTTCGGATGGTCGGGAACAGCAGGCTTAGCAGACGATTTAGGCTGTGACATGTAATGAGTGGCTGGGAAAATACTCGGCGAACAACAAACCTGGCGTTTTACAGGTCTCGCGACTACTCGCTAGGACGATATATTAGATGTGCCACACACGCTCCTCTATCAAGAGCACTTACTCGGACACGTTGACCTCCAACTATCGTCGAGGGATCCTCATTGGCAACGATCGCTCTCGCTGGTGACTGGGAACGAAATCGATGATTGACAGGCCAATGCAGCTTCCTAAAATGTCTATTGGGCTCATCCGAAGTCGGGTCCTTGTGACCATTCTTGAACCTCGTCTGTAGCAACCCTTTGAAGATTGAATGTCCCTTAGATGACTCGGCAGTATTAACATTTTCCGCTCGGCGCGCCTCTGGACGGGGGGTCGCCGGTGTTGCATCTGACGATGGTGGGACGGCGAGGGACGAGTTGATCGGTGGCGCCTCGCTGTCATGGGGATAAGTAGAAGATGCTGGGGACGGTGGCTGCAACAGCGTCAACATGAAAGTAAGAAGAGAATGTAGTGATCACCAACCGCGTCAAAGTCGAACAGAGGACCGGGCCCACTGGACGGTATCTCGACTCCCTGTTGCATCGTGAGAGCCTGGTTTGAGGCGAAAAGTATAAATTCATACGTTGAGGAGATCACCGTCACCAACTTCCCTGCGGGTCTCCGATCGGACCGGGCTGGATTTTCCGGCAGTTTCCTGTTGTATGTACACGTTAGAGTCAGTGCGACCCAAGGCGTGGGACACGTCGACTGACTGGTGTCGCTTCGTCGTCACGAGCATGAGTGGACGTTGCTAGTAACGGTGGCTGCAGCAGTGTCAACATGAAAGTAAAAGGAGAATGCAGTGATCACCAACCTCGTCAAATTCGAACTGGGCACTGGGCGACCTGGACGGCACCTCGACCTATGCCATCGTGAGAACCCGAATCGAAGCAAAAAGAATAAATTTATACCTCGAGGTCTTCCCATATGTCACCGAATTCCTTACGCAGAGCAGGAAAGCAATTGACGGCAAGCCTTGTGGAGAGTGATTCATGATACTCGTCGTGGTCCACTGTCACATTGTGTGCAATTTCATGGGCCATAATGAGGTACCTGTTGGATTGAGATGAGCGTCTTGCATATTAATATTTGGTCAACGTACCACTGGGTAATCATTTCCTTCCTTTCGACACCTTTGTTATAGACTTGTATGCTATGATCAACCCACAACTTAGAGCATAGCAAGGAAATTGCTCACAGAATCTGTAGTAATGCGTAAGATTCAGAAATATATACTTTTGGTCCCGATTGAACGCCATTAGATTGTTATCTTTGTCTTTCCAGAAAATGTAGCAAGCTTGAGAGGGGTTTTCTTGGCCAAACACACGGGCCAATCGTGAGATGAGCTCCGCAAAGTCTTCGAGGGCAAGCTGTGGAGGCTGTTGAAGCTGAGTATCCTCTACTCAAGTTGGTTTGAATAGTTGGATGGCATAATCTCGAAGATACTCACTTGCTAAAAAGAACCTGATCTGTGTCTCTTTATCTTGCAGATCTTCTAGGTTTAGTTTTAGTCATCAAATCCAGGTTTAAATAACGGATTGGAGACCAACTTTTCTCTAGTAGTTTTATGGTGTGGCCCGGTTGGCAATAGGTGTTGTACTCCTTGAGACTAGGGAAGAATTGTCGACTAGTGGATTGTTGTGAACTGGCAGTGGGAGCACTAAAATCGGGAGCCTCGTAATCCAGATCGGACCTGCCCCACGATGTAATTGCTCTATTCGCGTCTGTCAGCAGGAACATTAGTAATATGTCAGACAAAGAGCATAGATATTTTTGCCTTCTTCTACAGATGTAGTTCGATCCCGGACAATCCGTCTTTTGCGTGTCCCAACCACCCTCGCCAGCCATGGAGGCAGCGCAACTCTCACTTCCAACTTTATCTTGGGCTCATTCGGGGGTGTCACTGTCAAGAACAGATTTCGGTTAGATTAAATCGTGTATTATCAACGAGGTCAACCTCTATCAGCGTCGTGAGCATTTTGGATGCGCCTTCGGACTCTGGGTGCCGGCGCGACTTGTGCAACAAGTTAGTGAGGGTCTAACACCACAATTCGGAATATCGTACTGCTGGATGTTCCAGGGTAATAAGAGGGCGCATTCACCGGCGCTCGCTGGGAAACCCTGGCTTCTTGTAGACCTGCCACCTGAATGTTACTGTCTAAGAACACGTTCAACTGACCGGCCGGGAACATACGTTGTTACGGTAGTGAGACATTGTGTGGGTTAGTTTTGACAAGCGAACTGGAGGGAGAATATAGAGGACACGTTGGTGGTGGTGTACTAGTAGTAACGCCCAGCGCGTCTATGCGCGAGGGATGGATACCACGTTGTTGGTCCATGCCAGATCTTACCAGATCATGCCTGCCTTATCGCAAATGCCTGGTGGTACCCACTGCAAAATTCTCAAACACTGCGATTATGTAATCGCATAATAGTCTGCTCTCGTGCCATTGGCGTCGATTCATACTCGGACTCCAGCCAAGTTTTGACGACAAGGCGAATAATCAATATTGGGACCCTCCGTCTCTTCCAAGGGCAGTCTGCGATTACTTGACATGTCCCGGATGTGGGACTCGGTTCACGATGTTTTGCGGCTCTGGGTGTTAGTGTAGAAGCCGATAATTATTAATAAATTTCAGGACGAGCCCAGGCACTTCTTTCCTCAATGACCTACATTCAGTGAACGCGTTGAATGTACAGCGAATGGCAGATGGATACAGTGCAATCGGTCACGATGCATATGGTTGGAGCCATCAAAAAAGCCACGCACTGCTATTAACAAAAACTTTGGCGGGAAGGAGACCCGCAAGGGCCACACGGTTTGTGGTGATGGTTATGCTACGTGGACGACCACGTTCGAGAAGAGAAGACATGTTTTTCTCGTACCACCGGCAGTGCTAGGTCTAGATCTTCACTCTCTGTTGGCACTCATGGGCAACGAGAGGAGAGATGCGAGCCAGGAATGCTAGCTGACAGGGGTGGCGGGTCACCGGTGCGATGGTGAAACTGCGAAAATCCTCTTGAATGGTCCCTGTGGGGGACCGCCGGAGACCCCATGCAGACAATCTGGTGAGCCCAGGGCTTTCTTAGATTCGACGGAGTTTTCACCGTTTCAATCGCTTTCGCTGCAGTTCGCGAACACCATCCCATTGGATGAACATAATCAGTGTGCCTTCCACGTCCGACGACCAAGACACTTCGGGTGAGTCTACGGAATGGCGGGCCCTTTCTCTCCGCCCTAACGTAGATCCAGGCAAGGGTGACAATCCAGATTACATACCCTCCAGATTATGCTGTCGACAGGGAGAAAATACGAATGGAGGCATAAACTTCGAGGTTAGTCTGCCCCGTGTTTGTCCGGCCTCACTCCCACAACATTGTTCTCTCCCAACGTGACTCAAGTGACCCGCTCACAGGAACATTCTCAAGCCGCCACAGTGCTTCTTCAATGAGCTTGCCGTGGGTCTCGGTAGATGCCTCAAGTGTTCTGACCATCGACAAGGACGCTTGAGAGGAACACGCGGCGCGCTTACACACTCCCGTCACGTTGAAGACGACTACGACTATCCCTTGGCCACGTTCTCGTCTCCCTCTTGCCTCGCTCGCCGCATCTGTGTCTGGGACTTCGCTCTCGATCACGGGGTTGTTCGCGGTGGAGGTTCACCGAGGACTTGATCTGAATTTGGACGCGTCGTCGTTTATTCCTTTGGTCCAGGTGGCCATGCTCAAGACAAGGATAGGGCAAAGATGAACCTCAGGGCCTTTGTTTCTCCAGTTTGCATGTCTTGCTCGTCCATGTGTGGAGAAAGTGCCATCGTAGTGTCACAGGGCACCGTGAATGGCTCAGGCACTAGAAATGCGTTCACGCAGATGAAGATCAGATCTTCAATGATTATCCGCGATAATTTAAGTGCTGGCATGTGCAAATTTCGGGATGCTCCACGTACACGGTTGATTAACAGCGCGACAACTAAGTCTTAAATGGTCTAGTGAATTTGAGCGCCATCGTGGAACCCCACACATGAACCCATCTCCTACCAAAATGGTACTCCCTGGATACATGTTTCCACCAAAAGTTCAAGTCGAACTTCGTGAGGACGAACAGAGAAAGCAGCAATCCCCACCATAACTTGTGACTTTCTTTCTTCGAACCAGCGCATTCATACATACCACCAATCTACTTCCACACACCAGACACATATATAATATGATAGGGTGGTATCCAAGGCACACTCTGAAAAATAACATTGTCCTCTGTCATTCAGCGCCTATCACTCAACCAAATTTCGGCGGTCGACCCGAAACCTCGATCACACCTGACGTGCACCATTCCCAACCACTTCAAGTTCAATCGCGTCCGTATCATCCGCGTTACCCTCCACCGCGTTACCCTCCTCCAGATTGACGTCCGCGAATGCAATCCCAGACATAGCCATGGTATTGGATAGCGAGAATACCCCGAATCCAGTATCGATCCCTTGCGACCGGTTTCGAAGATCACGGTCATACAATTCCCTTACGCTAATGATGAACCGGGGCATGATAACGCATGAACTCGAATAACTAAGAGTGACCAAGAAGCCCGTCAATTCGGAGGGGAGTGGATACCCGGGTTGGATTACAGTGAGGATGTTGAAAAGCAGCGTCCTAGTTCAAAGGAGAACGTTCGAGTGATTGGTTTTTGCGTTGCGGATTTTTGGGAGGGAGAAAGTGAGGGTGAACGATGGACATGGAGAAATCAGAACGGGATAAGAGAGACATACAAGGCAAAATAGACCACTCCTTCCCTCACGAGTAACGTCAATGCACGGCTGGTCTGCCAGCGCCTCGTCAATCTGTACATCTCGATCGACTGTGTTAAGGTTGGGATAACGGCGAGAATCAACAGTGTAGCGCCGAGAACAAATCGAGGAATTGCTCTATATATCATTGAGGAGGATGTCATGCTAAACGAGTAGTTGCAATATGTCAAATCGAGGACTTGGGTGATCGTCACTGGAGAAAAGGGCGATAAGGTCGTTCACTAAACGTTGCACGATTTAGTCTGAAACATACCTGAGAATGTCTTATTAGGGTTTTCGTAGATACCATTCCAAACAAAGGAGACGGCGATTTGCGGGACATAAATGAAGATGAGAATACAAAGAATTATCTTCGATCGACTCCACATTGCATAAACACGCAAAACCATCACCACTGTGATTTAAGTCAGTACAAACGGAAACCAAGTTAAGGAGCACGGTAACTCACGATCGGCAGCAGCGAGGAACAACACATATGCCCAATCACCAACCAGCAACATTACAATACCTTTGAAATAGTATCCACCTCAAATCTTGGCATTGAGAACTGTAAAAGGGCGTGCTTACATCTATTCGACTGTTAATATTACAGTATCATTTATGGAGATGAGGTACCTACGCCTGGCGGACTATGATCATTAGTGACGGATTACGTATAAAGCAGAAGAACTGACGTCGACAGGCCCAGGTAGAAAAGCACTACCAACTGCAAGTGTACTCCATGGTAAGTCTAATTAACCTTGACAGGTAGTGAATACCATTGGACAGTACCGAGTGCAAGTATGCTTGAGAATGGATTCAGAGTTAACCATGATTTCAAATAAACGTCGGAGGAGCGCGAGACATACATAGCCCAACAAAGTCCTAGATAGCGAACCTATCGCGACGATCAGTTCGGAACGTATGCCGCAGAGTATCCCGTGAGGCCGTGTACGTACGACAACGAACATTGTAGAGACCCAAGTCCAGGGTCTGCCCTAATGTACCGTCAGGGACGTGAGATCTGGCTGATACCCGTCTTATACTTACCCAAACATACCTTATCTTTGCCAATCAAGAACCATCAAACAAGAGAAAGAAATAGGGAGCGAAATAACGTACCTCCCCCGAAAAGGTAAGAACTGGAATGCGAGTAACAGAATCGCAATTGTTACTTTAGAAGAAGGATAGCGTGCACAAGGTATCACTCACAGTAATCATATACGACGATGCTGAATATTGCAACTGTGATTCCCTTGTCAGAGTAATCATCGACGAGAAGGATGGGCGACCGTACTGGATGTATAGTCACCTATCAGGATAGCGTTCACAGTGGACTCTAAGTCGGAGGACATGTCGTGTAGAATAGAAGCACTGGTTGCGCTACGGCGCCTGTTCTGGACAACCAGCAAACGCGGTTGTATCGAGAAGAGTAAGGTCACCAGGTAGGTCGAAGGTCGGGTTACTCAGTAATTATATCTTCTGTCGAGCCCTGTGTCAACTATTTGTTGAGAAATTTGAACCGGGGATTATGGGGTCCATTCAACGTTCCGACCGGGTGGTACGAAATGGAGGTGTGGCGGGTGGCAATGTGACTCGGTGCGTGTTCGGAAGCACACAGCAGGAAATTTTGTACATAGTGTCCCATGCGCAAAAGGGTCAAAAATCGGCACCTCTACACCTTCGTGGAACCGGCAAGTAAAAATCTAAAAAAAAAAGGAATAGATATGTTCACTTGCTATGGATCATGGACCGTTTCCGAGAGGTGTAGGCATCGTCGTTGAACATTGAAACACGAGAAATGGCAAGAACTGATTTGTTTACACTAAGGAAGGCATGATGACTAAGCAGCTATTTATCACGGTAATCACCGGCGCCACATATCAAATATACTGCGAGCGCTCCGTCCGCCTTTTCGAGATTGCTTCCGCGGGTCACGGTGCAGGACTTCATCTCAAGGCTATAGAGTGCCTCTCATGCTCTCTGTGGTTTCCTACCGGCGCCCGCGGCTCGTCGAACACTGGCATTGACTGCAACTGGAACAGACACTAGTGAAGATAACGAAACTTTGACGCGAATGCCCTCACAGTATCAATGGGCTAGCAATATCCGCTAGTCAGTCAAGATAGTCCAAACTTGAAGCTTGAAGTTCGACTCTGCCTCGAGACTAGCTCATCTGAAAGTCAGGACTGCATTGAGCGGGTAAGCCTCTACCTTTTTGCTACGACCGATTTAACGCAACCTTTGTGGCGTCCACGGCAGGGATCCGAATTTTAATCTAAGAGGACCAGCACAAGTTCGAGTGGGGAAGAGTCGGCCTCGTGCTGAGGGGGAGTTTGAATATTGTCGCGCACGCGGTCGACCGTCGTAACAATTAATCTCTCCTCCATTATGCCCCGTGAATCGTCTCTGCAGGCTCGTATTCCCTTCAGTACTTCGTGTAGTGATTCCTCATATGCAGACCCACAACGTCTGGGTGCAACAGCTCCAATTCATCGGCCAGATCTGTCGGATCTGGCGGTTGGTCATTTCACACCCCCTGTTATTCCGAGACATTCTAACTCCGAGTCTTTCTGCGCACGGTCATCGTTTAGCGAAAACATTCGGGCGTTCTACTTGCTGATCAATCGCAGTACCTTGCATGGGTGCAATATCTTATGGCAGACTGGGGCAGGGACAGGCAACGTGGGTAGAAAGGCACGCGGTGCGCATCTTTGCTTGGAAATTGTCGATATCATCGCACTGTATCTATTCATGCCCCGGGGGAAAGAAGTCGGCTCAGTGGTATGTCCGACTTTTGACAGCTTCTGCTGACGTTCAGCTCGGACACGGCTACCTCGACTCATCCGGCGTGGGCAGCCTTGATTATTCCGCCGGGAATTTGTTCTGTGACTTAAAACGAAGATAAGCACAGCAGTAACTGGACAGTTCTCCCGGATACAGGACACGTGGTACATATCTCTCTTAACTGTCACCATGCTTCTGAAAAGCTTCGATGCGCCTTTGCATCATAGAGCGTTGGTGGCGGTGAGCGCGCCTTTGAATAACTTCATTGACTCATCAAAGTCTGAATTACCACAGTGAGGGGCTTGGATCACCATTTCTAGTCCCGGTGGCAAACCTCGTCGAGCCCCAGAAGATGTCAACCGCGAACACTAGTACTGACTTTTTCCCGCCACATCGATGCGACTTTTCTTTGGATCTTTCCATCCTATAGTCTGCATTAGACCAACCCGCCTCACACTGCACATAAAGCACACGTACATCTCAGCGCATTCTCGAAGAGGGCGTCTTCATACCCCAAACAAAGGTTTTGCGTAAAATGTAAGATAAATGTCCATTTTTGCACCCACTGGGACTATGTCACATCCATATTTAGGGGCAGGCTTAGCGCTATTGCGCTTCCTGCGTGCATCTCCGGGGCTGGAATTGTTGCGCCTACATACGGTTTCCTTCACGTTAGTCATGCCTTTCGACGCTTAATGGCAGTTCCCTAGGTCACCACGAGAAGACTAACTCGCAGGTATCCACATCAAAGCTGCCGAATCGCAAGTGATCGCTTTCAGGTGCTATGCCGAGGGGTTGGAATCGAACGCGGTATGCGGATCAGTATGATCGAGCATATATACTGACTTCTGATTTGTAGCGCCGTGTTTCGATATTCAAATGAACATGCAAGCTTGATAATCCCGTTTACGGTCGTCGCAGTACCTCGACCCAAGTGAAAGCTAGCTCGGGATGATGGACATTAGTATGCGACATGCAATTAGTAGTTTCTATCTCGCACGAATCCGGCTGGAATTTTGATACTGACGAACTGGACAGATATGCATACTCCCTGTGACCACTGACCCATCTCACGCGACAAAACCCATGCTAGGCCATGCAAGCGGCGGAGACAGCCTACCTGATGTTCTCGATCAAGATGTTTGTCACGGTGGCCGACATGACCAGTAGCGATGATTCCGAGTCGCTCGTTGAATAACACTTCTTGAGGTCACTCTGTATTCGTGTTATGATGTGCAGCTTGTAGGTACTTCAGCGTGCTTTCCTCAGCCAAGAGAGCCACATTGATTTTACGTAGCGTACGAGGCTCCAATGGCCGTACTCTGAAAATTTTCAGGATATTTGACGGAGTTGTCTATATGACCGACAGTGATGGTTCCTTGTTGATCACCGAATCGACGTCTCTCAGGATCACGGTCCAGTGATCTCGTCTTTGTCGGGACACTCACTACGGGGAGATGTCACAGATCGTCTGTAGTGCTGGCGCGAATCTTCAAGAAGTACCGACATCGATGGACCCGCATCATTGCTCCACCGATCAATGGACCATCACTCGCCCTCGAGCCCTGCCATGGTCAGTGCGTCCCAATGCACCGAGAGATAGTGCCTATCGTGTATCACAGCACCCACGGGCAGCAGAGCTCTGCGTTACAGGCACGGTTTCGATTTCATGGTTTCTCGATGCCTATTAATTTCATTCAAGTATGCGCCACTCGACACGCTCACGTATCCATCAGAATACCGGTTTTTGTCATCGACATATTGAAATAGTACACAATCATCGGTGTCGAAGTGGCAAGTAAGGTCTTTCTGTTTACTCGTAATGCGAAAAGTTCAATTGTTGATCCATAAATACATTTTCTCATTCTCAATATAAATAGGAAAAATAAATATTTGAGTCTCCATTCACGGCACGACATCCCCTACTGTTCACCAATGCCCCAGCACTAGCGTTCGTCCCCTGTTTAGATCTGCTCATTTGAAACCCCTTGTTCAAACCTGATACGTATTATCTCCATGCGTTTCCAGTCGATTCATTTCCGATTCGTTCCCCTCCCCCTCCACAACATGTTCCTGTGCTGGGGGGACATCCGCGAATGCAATCGCGGACACGACCATGTTCTGACTGGCAATTGGTTGCGACAACACTCCGAATCCGGTGTCAATCCCCTCCCAGCGGCGGCCGAGGTCACCGTCGTACAGCTCTCGCACACTGATGATGAACCGGGGTACTATGGGATATATGGGTACGAAGGGTAAATTCCCCAGGAAGAGTGACAAAATGTTGTTGACACCCCCGGCGAAGTCGATTATAGCAGAAATATGGTAAAGCAAGACCCTAGCAGTTCAGAGGAAAACAACTGAGTGATTAGCTTCTGGGAAAGTACTCGAGAGTATGATGAATAGGAGAACATGATGGTGACAATCAAGAGAATGGAAAAGCAAGACGTACACAAGGAAGTAAAGGATCCCGTCTCTCACGAGTTGTTGCATGTATCGATTAGGCTGCCACCGCTTGGTCGTTTTGTACATTTCGACTGACTGCTTCAAGGTTTGGGTGACAGCGAGAACAAAAAGCGTAGCAATGAGCAGAAATTTTGGGGTTTTTTCAGACACGTAAAGTGTGAACGTGGTGTCTCTCGTTGTTATAAAACAATAGGAGAAATTGAGGAGTTGAACTGTTGTGACTGGAGAAAAGGATAGAAGGGCATAGAAAGCAGCCTCCGTGAGATCACAGTGACTCATACAGTTTATTGAGACATACCCAAAAGATGTGTATTGGGATTCTCATAGATACCTGTGAAAATAGAGGCAAAAATAACCTGGACAATGTAAAGGAATAGAAGGGTGTAAAGGATCCTTTTGGATCGATTCCACATTGCATACACCCGCATGATCATTACGACTGTAATTGAAATCGTGGTCTGCAGAAAGTAGCAAGGGTGTACAGTAACTCACAATCAGCAGCATTATAAAATATTACAAATAGCCAGTCTACTGCCAGAGTCATCACAGTACCTTTTGAACATCCATGTCTTACACTGAAAGTTGGAGTGCAGTAAAGCAATCTGCTTACACCTATGAAAATATTGTCGATACAGTTTTCAATTAGGGTTTAGATGCATACGTCTACGGGAAGATGGTCGTTAATCACAGATAAAGTACGAAGCAGAAACACTGACTCTGACAGGGCCAGGAACAAAGGTGCTACCAACTGAAAATGGATCTGATCAGCTCAATTAACATTGAATTCACCTCTGAACATACCAAGGCCATAGAGACTTGAGCACGGTTTCATTTTTAATCGTGTGATTTAGTATGCATCATAGTAACGATAAACCTACATGACAAAACCAAGGCCGAGATATCGGACCTAAGGAACTGTCAATTTGGAGCGTATACAATGGGGTCCCCCTGAGTTTTTATACGCACCAGAACAAAGATAGTTGAGACCCAGGTCCAGGGTCTGCGCTGCGAGGCTGTCAGGGGACTGGTGTCGCTCGATAATTGTCCGTTCCTTACCCAAACATAGTCTATCTTTGAACATTGTCGTCGTGAAACCGACAATAATGATGTGGAGAGTGAATGACATACCTCTCTCGAAAAGGTGAGCACTGAAGTTCACGGATTGCAATGATCACTTTAACCCAAAGGTAGCGTGCACATAAGCATCACTCACAATAATCATACACGACGGCAGTGACGACAACAACTAGAATGGATGATAATGTTAATTGTCGAGAAAGCGTATAAACAACCATACGAGACAAGTAGTTATTCATCTGGACAAGTTCCAAGGCAGACTGCAAGTCAGATGACATGGCAGCGACAAGAGAAACAACAGCCTCCTGAGTGTTTGTGGGTTTAACAAACAGATGGTCTCGGAGGATCGAGGGGAGGGAAGGGTTGCTGGTGGCTCGGCCTTGTACAGTGTTCCCTTGCGTGATATCTTCTACTTGGTATATTAAATATCTTCATCAAGACTCTTCTGGAACAATGAGTGAACATTGTACGTGCGATCAGGACGGAAATTGGTGGCGTAAGGTGATGCAAGGGTATCTTCGAATTGCCACACTATAGGAAATTTTCGGTGGAGATACTGAATCGTGGTTTTCATTTAGGCTCAGATCATATCGTATCGCCTTCGGTCGCAAGTTAGTCTGCCATTCATTCATTGCAAGGCGCTACTACAGGCCACAAACTCCGCACAGGCGTAAGACTTTCATTTCCATTTGACCCCCGTCGATCATATCAGCGCTCCGTCCATGCCTGCACACCAGTATATCTTGGCTACCTACTCCTGACCGCGAATATATATTCAATTCCAACTCATTATTACGCAGATCTCCACTTGAAGACCAAGGAATTATTCCATTGTGGAATGCTGGGTTGATGCATGCAGGTTAACGTATCTGTGGTAATGGGCCGGTAACCAAGAAATTTGACGATGGCAGGAATCAGCAGTGCCTCCGACCCACCCGTGCGAAAGAGCTCACCTTCATCTGCGGCCACTGCCTCAACTTATTGGGGAAACTGCAAAAGTGATGCGGGGAACCAAGGTTGCTTCTGTCCAACTGTGATCTGAAGCGGGAACATCAAAAAGCGCATTGTGGTACTGAGTGTGCCAACGTTCTTTGATAACAAAGTAGTCTTGCGACCTGCGCTAACTCGGCTGCTTCAGCCCCAACACAGCACCGAGAAGGCCGAAGGCTGGATGGCTGAAACAATAACGTTACACCAAGATCTGCCCTGGATGCGCAGTCCGTTCTCCCGACCCGAAATGCCTCGAAACGATCTGCCTGATCTCCGCCCTTCCACTTACCACTGCATGTTTGTACACCCACTGTACTGCCAGGAATCTGCCAAAATGATGGTCACTCTACCTCAAAGAACGGGCACAACAGACCAGCGGAGTGAAAAGCAGTTTCCGGGATATGATTACCTGCCACTTACACGGTCCCAGCGTCATCGATGCATTGCTTCAGCCTGCGCAATTATTGAAAATTACGGGTGAGATGATATGCTGGTCTGGTGATCAGTCGCGTCTACGAGGCTGCCGTCGATAGACGCCCACGAGTGGAAGACACATAATCGTGACGATTTCCATGTCCCTTTCTCCTTCGAAACAGCTGGATCATTCGGGGCATACACTGTTTGACTGACAATATGCAGAGTTTGAAAACTGACGTCTGAGTCGCGTTCCGAACCCTATCCAACCACGGAAGATGACGCTAGGCGAAGGGGGAGTGAGTATCAATGAGAAACAGTGTATAGATTGCGCGTTGTGCCAACGAGAGTCTGTTCTTGCACATACAATTGCACACCACGTTTGGATGAGCAGGTTACAGTCAAAACAGCGCTGAAAACCAACATGCGCGGAAGAAAGGAAAGGGCGAGGGGGCGCACCACCTTTTTGCATCGATCCAACGCCCCCCTGCACCCACCATATGGTTGTTGGTGTCTGCAATATAAAAATCTCGACGTTGGTCACGTGCATCTGACCCGACAGAATGAGCTGCGGTTGTGACGGAGTTTGGTATGTTCGGAGGGGGTGTGCTGGAGGGAGTGCTCGTCGTAGGCCATGTATCGTGCCTAATGCGTGTCGTATAGTATATCATATCAACATCATTCTCTTGGTCGAGGGAAGCAAAGCAAGATAACCCACAAGCGTGATAACATGCCATATACACAAAGTGATCCCAAGGGGTCGCCTCGAGGCTGTCGTGCCGGATGTGGATCCTGGCTGGTCATCGGATAATGATAGCAAAAGTGAGTTATCCAAGAATGACATGGGTACTGACACAGGTCCTTTTCTGTGACGGGTAAGCGATATCGATGGGATTTGAGGCCTTGAGGATGTGGACATAAAGTTGTAGCTACATAGTTAGGCCCAAGGTGAGCAGGGTCTTCATTCCGTTTGGCAGTATTTGCACAGCAGAGCTATTGCCGCATACCGAGGCTTGACGCCAACTTGTTCGGAACTGCTCATCAATGCCTGCAAAAGCTCTTGTATCTGAATGTCTATCTAGAAACCCTGAGCGACACTGTGGAAAGTAACTGAGTGCGGCACAGGCTCGGTCGCATAATCGCATTAATGCCTCCCCGACTTCGGACAATTTACGACTCACATGATGCTTTGTACAGCAATCACTCGAGTGGGTCAGATGGGCGGCGACTCCGCAGCGATTAGGTGCTGCCTCCATCTCAACAGGGTAAGAAGTCCCTGTTGGCACTGCGTTCCCCCATTACTCCACTAGCTGTGAACTCGAGCCCACTTTCCGGTCACCTCGTCAGTCGTCGAGGCAAGTTAAAAGGAGAGCGCTAGCGACCTCGCTAAGGTCAATCAACTCCCTACTTCTCCAAACCTCATAACTATACACCAACACATCATGATCCTCACGCTCTCGTCTGAAAACGTCCGTCACACTATCTTCACAGATGAACATGGACTCCCTGTGTTCAAGAGTGACACGCCCTTCCGTCTAGGTGTCCGTACAACGACCATCAGTCGACAAAAGGCGCCGACGTCTACGATGGACAATTCCATTGAAGTTATGGGTCGCATCAAGTGGCATTGTATCAGCTCCTCGATCTTTACGATCGGGGGGACAAAATTGGAATCGAGCGTGTTCCTTCCCCGTCGCGGGTTCTTTGGAAGGTGGGCATGCTGGGACCCCATTACTTATCGACACAGACTCTTGACGCCTTAGGAATTTAGGAAACGCACGTTTACCGGGCCGGATGGTCGTCATTATAGATGGGACATGCACTCCAGGGACGTCGTGGTAAGTGTACATGTTTCGGTTCCACTGGACCGTCTTATCTTATTTGGAATTTCATAGCTTTCTCTCGACGATGCGTCGAGAACCGAAATCGCACGCTATCACAGAGCGACCTTCGGTATTATAGGAAAGCGGAGACGTGCCTACTTGGAAATTACACCACAAGCAGAGCACATGTTGGACCTCGTCATCCTTACCTTTATATACGTGGAGAAGTTACGGAAGGACAAGAAGACGAGGCAACGGAGGGCAGCAGCATCGGGTGGAGGTCCATGAGTCGAGATGGTGTCTCGATTGTGCATACGTCTTATGATTTCCCATTCTCAGACCCGCCTTAGTATTCTTATGGTCCAACCCACTAGTTATCATAGATTCACAATATTTCGCACGAACGCAGCTCAAGTTGAAGCCACCGCTCACCATCATATTCGCCAATTTCAAGGGCTCAACAAAAGAAGTCGACGATCACGGGTTGACTAGGATCCACCCTCGCTCCTCGCAACCCCGTCGGCATAGCTGACCCCACGAAACGGTTGGATGAAATGGTCCCCACAATTCCATAACACGAATGATCAGGTTCCCCACAGAAAAGTGCGACGTATTATCCTTATCCGCTATGCAAGATCGAGTGCATGGAGGCTGTCATTGTAATTAATGCAAAGAATAATTGATACCTACATGATCCCGTGCAAATACATTGATGCAAATTATTTCGAGCACATACCCTGCAACTGCAAACACAAATGTGC
Source organism: Caloboletus firmus (assembly GCA_038094755.1). Lineage (NCBI taxonomy): Eukaryota > Fungi > Basidiomycota > Agaricomycetes > Boletales > Boletaceae > Caloboletus > Caloboletus firmus. The sequence continues at coordinate 12,387 of JBBPUO010000114.1, read as the reverse complement.
GTACTTGAGTTTGGGTAACAGTTCACGCAGAAAATGCGTACATACCAGAGAATAGATCCACTAGGAACCAATGTGTACGTAGAGGATCCGTTGATCCAAGGGTATCCTGCTTGAACGAACATTCCTCATCGTCTTGTGCGATGCCAAAGCGGCACGTGTATGATCGAGATGACCAGACTCGTCCTTCATATTTTCATAAAACTGTGAGGTGACTTCGTTTGTGTGTTCATCATCGACAACCCACATCGTCCCAATCACCGAACGGAACCCGGCGAACTGCATCGCCGCAGCGAGATAGATCACCTCGTCCGGACTCTCTTCGTCACCTGCAGTTGCATGACAAGCAGACAAGTGCGCAAACTTGGCGTCCCGTAACTCGTACTGCATGATGTTTTCAACCCTCAGTAGTCCATCACCCATCGCAAAACAGGACTCGAATGGATGCTTCTGATTGGGGATCCCGTGACAGGCAAGGTAAACAAAGCCGTGCTCTTCAATTCTTCACCGACCTTGGTGATGCGTGCGTCCTGAGCCTGAACGCAAGTTGCCGTCGTGGCAGACTCAATAGGGTGCAATACACTGGACAGCTCAGTTTCCACTGAGGGGAGTTGGTTCTGCCCCGGAGCCTGCGCCTGCCATACGATCAAAAAATGATGCTGTCCGATGGATGAATCCAGCAGCCTCTCTTGCCGAGCACGAATGAGGGCTGTAAAGGTCGGTGTATAGGAAGAAACGTAAAGATTGGAGAGGATCAGTTGGCCCTCCCTATACGAACCGGCAGCGTGCAATGGAAGAAGGGAGAATTCGGCGGTCGGGCACCACCAGATGTGGGGTCGACGTGGACAGAGCTGTTGGAGGATATCCACGATTGGAGAAACGACTGCATCCCAGAGTTCTCGGAGAAGGAGCTTCATGTCCCTCGTCACATCCCTGAATCTGACGCACGACGTCACAAAACAAAATTTCTGGGCTAGTTCCAAGACAAGGGCTTTCTTGATGGGGAGCACAATGTGGACGGGATCTTGATCGGAGAAAAGTACGATCACATCACACCTGTATTGACTGGCATTTACAATGATGACCGGTCTACTAGTAGCTGCAACCTGGAGGTCTGAGAAGAGCAGGGGCTGGAGGAAACGAGAGAGGCCTGGCAACTTGCGAATGTCAACGACAATATGTTGCAACTGCAGGTTGAGATGACACGCCCGATCACGCTGAGAATCACCGGCACCATTGGCAGGTGCATCAAACACGCTACGAAGGCTGGAGGCCACCTGGGTGAACTCGTCTACCAATTTCTTGCCTAGGTCATCGGATGCTACGACATCGTAAAGAGGAGAGCGTAGGCGGATTAACTGGTTCCAGAAGCACACCACGACCTTGTTCAAGGAGCCCAATTGCATTCTGGGGACTACCATAGCGAAGAAAAGCGGAAAATGCGTCGACTGGTAGGGATGTCATAAGATGTTTGAGTAGACCGAGATTGTGAGGGAGGGACGGGAGAGTTGCGAGATGTTGAGCACTGAGGCGTAAAGATGTCTGGTAGGCCGGAACTGTGGGACCGTGGTTACATTCTTCAGCTCTCTCGATTCAATTGTTGGCACATTCGAGATCAGCAGAAGGCACTGTCTGAAAGAGGTCGGAGAGGTGGGAGTATAGACTGAAGATTTCCTGGAGGTCACTGACGTCATGTGTAGGGGAGTGGTTGAATCGGGAATGGAGGTAGGAAGCAGGGTTGGCAAAAGACAAACCTCGGTCAGGATGTCCCTGGGGACGAAGTTCCAATGCGCTCCGTTCGAGGGCAAGTGCCTCATCCAGGTCAGACAACCTTCCGAGCCGGTTGAAACGGGTATAGAGGTAGGTCGCGATGTTGCCCAGTGAAAGGGCTCGATCAGAACGCCCCCGTGGGCGAAGCTCCAGTGCACTGCGTTCGGTGGCAAGTGCCTCGTCCAGGTCAGATATCCTTCCGAGCTGCCTGAAACGGGTAGAGAGGTAGGCTGCGACGTTGCCCAGTGAATCGGCTCGATGAAGATGGCCCTCCGGGCGAAGTTCCAATGCACTGCGTTCGAGGGCAAGTGCCTCGTCAAGGCCCGTCATCCCTCCTCTCTGCAGAAACTGCTCAGAGTAAAGAAGGATTATGTAGTGATACAGCCCGATTGGGATGCCCTTGAAGGTGGAGTTGCAATTCGTTGCGGCGGCGGAGGATCTGCTCGTCGAGTTCTGACATTGATGCACTGCAAATGGCATAGAATGATCCTATCCTGTTCAAAAAATCAGGTCACTCCATCTACCTAGTCTTTTTGAATCCCCGGTATACCTTCGTACGGTCTTTCTCGTTGCGGGTGAAGGGCGAGAGAATGTACGAGCGCTACGTGTGAATACCAAGAGGCATCGGACGCTCGGTACCTGCGGGAGCTATCTTGTTCCGAATCATATAAATAGAACAGAAACTCACCTATTGAGAAAGGCACCAAATTCAGAGTGCATTCCCCTCTGGAACATGAAAGTATGCCCACAATGACTGCATGGTCGATGACCTGGGTCATGACGGCCGGGCGGGGCTGTAGCCTGCTCGAGCCAACGCCGTAGTTAATGCTAACCAATTCCGATCCCCATGTAGCTGTGGGGATTGAGGAGCTTGATGTTGCCGACTCATCGTAGCCTGCGGAGTCCGTGCTGTCACAGGAACAACGTTGTTCGGAGTCGAGTTATGTCGCGCAGAGACCCTCCATCTCAGGTAAGTTTTCCGCACGCCATTTGTTACCGAGAGCTGACGATTTAGACGCAATCTGCAGACGAAATCACATCGTCGACGTTGAATAAACATTCTGGAATTCCCTTTGTCCTCCCATCTCCCCGCGCCCTCAGAGTCGCGCACGAGTCGAAGCAGGTCAGCGCAGAACCAGAAGACCGGCCTATGGTTCGGAGACCGATCTTGAAGCCTAAACCGCTCCAAGCGGCGTCGACAAAATTGATTACGCAGATCAAAAGAGTGAGTTTCTGGTCGAATTTTACTGTATGGAGTTTCTGACGACACGAATAGGATATGAGAAACGACTATGCGCTCGTTATCCATCCTGTCGACCCAGTGCGGGTGCCTGGGTATGGAGTCGCCTCCGCTGAACTCTGGTACGGTGATCGTCAAAGAAACCAAAGGAGAGCGTCCAGACTGGTCTCACTTCCACTCACACCTCGTGCGACGGAACGACTTTCGGTTCGTGACGACGAACGCAGAGTTTCAAATCTCCAGGATCAGGCTACTTCAGCGCAGGTGACCGGTTAGAAGCATGGGGACTCCACATTCCCTGGGCCTCTGCTCATGCGATCGAGTACGAGTCGGATTAGAACATCGACGTTGAGCAGGATAAGGATGGCTTTACTCCGCAACAGCTGTGGACGTCGATGATTGTGTCTCTACTCCGACAGGCTCTGATATGACTACGGCTACTTGGAATCGTGCACAGTCGATGGTACCTATCACGGGACAGGGACTTATGCGTGGGCTGGGAAAGAGAGGACCAAGGGGACCGCATGATAAAAAGCATGCTCAGACGGCGTTGTCGGGATATCTGATTATGGAAGAGAAGATGCGTGAGGCTCGGAATGAAGGCCCGATTCCGGCTGGAAGTGATTGCGCAGAGGTGATGATTGCGTCGAAGATACGATCCCGCCGAAGATCAAAGGTGCACCTTCTTTATCTTTTCATGCAGATAGTTAGTTCATCTCTCGACTTAGGAAATATCCATGCCCGGATACTACAGCTTTCCTCACGCGCAGTGGAAGATCGATTCTCAGTTCTCTTCTGCTCGTCCCCAGGTCACGCCACTTTATCCGTCTGCATCCAGGGCTATGCATACACCCGCAACAATCACAGCAGATGGCAGTCGACCTCAATCGCGGATGTCCCAACCTCACATAATTGCACGCATGTTTGTCACTATCTCTTCCAATTTCCCATCTCCCATTCTCTCAATCTCTAACATTCTATCACAGCTTACCCCAACGGCCCCACCGCCTCCCCGACGCGCGCACGGACAAAGCGCCGCCATTGGACAATGGTACGAAACGTCTCTCCACGTTTGCGAGCCAAGGACAAGGGAGGTGGCGCCACAGTGGACGACGCAAAGACAGCTTGGAAAGTCTGACAAGATGCTGAACCAGCAGACTTTGACACCTTTGCGGCCCTTCCTGGCAGCCTCGCTGCTTCTACGGTTGGTTCAAACACAGGTACCTTGATGGACGGCGCGGGGATCAGCGCTGCAGAGTATGTCATGGCTCCGAACACTGATTTTTTACGACGATACGGTCGACGGTCAAGCCTCTGGGTGTCAGGCGGAAACGACGCACTGGTCTTTGTCATCGACATCTTCAAATAGTACACAATTGTCGGTGTCGAAGTGGCAAGGAAGGTCTTTCTGTTTACTCGTAATGCGAAAAGTTTAAGTTGATCCATAAATACATTTTCTTATTCTCAATGTAAATAGGAAAAACAAATATTTGAGTTTCCATTCACGGCACGACATCCCCTACTGTTCACCAATGCCCCAGCACTAGCGTTCGTCACCTGTCTAGATCTGCCCATTTGAAACTCCTTGTTCAAACCTGACGCGTATTATCTCCATGCGTTTCCAGTCGAATCGTCTCCGATTTGTTCCCCTCCCCCTCCACAACATCCTCCTGCGCTGGGGGGACATCCGCGAATCCAATTGTGGACACGATCATTTTCGGACTGGCAATTGGTTGTGACAACACTCCGAATCCGGTGTCGATCCCCTCCCAGCGGTGCTGGAGGTCATGATCATACAGCTCTCGCACACTGATGATGAACCGGGGTACTACGGGATATATGGGTATCTCGGGTAAATTGGCCAGGAGGAGCGAGAAGGTGTTGTTGACACTCCAAAAGTTGAATATAACAGAAATATGGTAAAGCAAGACCCTAGCAGTTCAGAGGAAAACGGCTGAATGGTTAGCTTTGGGGCAAGTACTCGAGAGTATGATGAATAGGAGAACATGATGGTGACAGTCAAGAGAATGGAAAAGCAAGACGTACACAAGGAAGTAAAGGATCCCGTCTCTCACGAGTTGTTGCATGTATCGATTAGGCTGCCACCGCTTGGTCGCTTTGTACATTTCGACTGACTGCTTCAAGGTTTGGGTGACAGCGAGAACAAAAAGTGCAGCAATGAGCAGAAATTTTGGGATTTTTTCAGACACGTAAAGTGTAAATGTGGTGTCTCTCTGTGTTGAAAAACAAAAGGTGAAATTGAGGAGTTGAACTGTTGTGACTGGGGAAAAGGATAGAAGGGCATGGAAGGTAGCCTCTGTGAGATTGGAGTGACGCAGACAATTTATTGAGACATACCCGAGAAATGTGTGTTGGGATTCTCATAGATACCTGTGAAAGTAATGGCAAAAATAACCTGGACAATCCAAAGGAACAGAAGGATGTAAAGAATCCTTTTGGATTGATTCCACATTGCATACACCCGCATGATCATTACGACTGTAATTGAAATCATGGTCTGCGGAAAGTAGCAAGGAAGTAGTACAGTGACTCACGATCAGCAGCATTATAAAATATTACAAATAGCCAGTCTGCTGCCAGATACATCGCAGTACCTTTTGAACATCTATGTCTTACACTGAAAGTTGGAGCACAGCAAAGCAATCTGCTTACATCTATGAAACTGTTGTCAATATGTTTTAAATTAGGATTTACAGTAGATGCATACGTCTACAGGAAGATGGTTATTAATCACAGATAAAGTACGAAGCAGGAACACTGACTCTGACAGGGCCAGGGACGAAGGTACTACCAACTGAAAATGGATCCGATCAGCTCAATTAACATTGAATTCGCCTCTGGACATACCAAGGCCATAGAGACTTGAGCACGGTTTCATGTAATTTAGTATGTATCATAGTAACAATAAACCTACATGGCAAAACCAAGGCCGAGATATCGCACCTAAGGAACTGTCAATTTGGAGCATATACAATGTGGTCCTCCTGAGCCTTTATACACACCAGAACAAAGATAGTTGAGACCCAGGTCCAGGGTCTGCACTGTGGGGCTGTCAGGGGCCTGGTGCTGCTCGATAATTGTCCGTTCCTTACCCAAACATAGTCTATCTTTGAACATTGTCATTGAACCAACGATTATGATGTGGAGAGTGAAATGACATACCTCTCTCGAAAAGGTGAGCACTGAAGTTCACGGATTGCAATGATCACTTCAAACCCAAAGGTAGTGCGCACATAAGCATCACTCACAATAATCATACACGACGGCAGTAACGATAACAACTAGAATGGATGGTAAGGTTAATTGTCGAAAACGTATAAACAACCGTGACCATACAACAAAAGCAGTTATATACCTGAAGAAGGTCCAAGGCAGACTGCAAGTCAGAGGACATAGCAGCGATAAGAGAAACAACAGTGTTTGTGGGTTTAACAAACAAATGATCTTGGAGGATCGAGGGGAGGGAGGGGGGTTGCCGGTGGTTCGGCGTACTCGGTGTATTTAATAAATATCTTCATCAAGACTCTTGAGTCTGAAACAATGGGTGAACAACGCGCGATTAGGACGGAAATTGGTGGCGCAAGGTGATGCGAAAATATCTTCGAATTCCCACACAAGGAACACAGTCGACGTGTATATAGCACAGGACGTTTTCGGTGAAGATACTGAATCGTGGTTTTCATTTAGCCTCAGATCATATCGTGTCGCCTTCGGTCGCAAGTTAGTCTGCCATTCATTCATTGCAAGGCGCTACTACAGGTAACGTATCTGGGGTAATGGGCAGGTAACCAAGAAATTTGACGATGGCAGGAATCATTAATCAGCAGTCGACCCGCCCGTGCGAAAGAGCTCACCTTCATCTACGGCCACTGCCTCACCTTATTGGGGAAACTGCAGAAGTGATGCGGGGAACCAAGGTTGCTTCTGTCCAACTGTGATCTGAAGCAGGAACATCAGAAAGTGCGTTGTGGTACTGAGTGCCCCCAACATTCTTTGATAACAAAGCAGTCTTCCAACCTGCGCTAACTCGGCTGGTTCAGCCCCAACACGGCACCGAGAAGGCCGAAGGCCGGATGGATGGCTGAAACAATAACGGTACACCAAGATCTGCCCTGGATGCGCAGTCCGTTCTCCCGACCCGAAATGCCTCGAAACGATCTGCCTGATCTCCGCCCTTCCACATGCCACCGCATGTTTGTACACCCGACTGTACTGTCAGGAATCTGCCAAAATGACGGTCACTTTACCCTAAAGAACGAGCACAATAGAGCAGCGGAGTGAAAGTAGTTTCCAAGATATGATTACCTGCCACTTACACGGTTCCAGCGTCATCGATGCATTGCTTCAGCCCGCGCAATTATTGGAAATTACGGGTGAGATGATATGCTAGTCCGGTGATCAGCCGCGTCTACGAGGCTGCCGTCGATAGACGCCCACGAATGGAAGAGACACATCATCATGACGATTTCCGTGTTCCTTTCTCCTTCGAAACAGCTGGATCATTTGGGGCATACACTGTTCGATTGACAACATGCAGAGTTTTAAAACGGACATCTGAGTCGCGTTCCGAACTATATTCGACCACGGAAGATGACACTAGGCGGAGGGGGAGTGAGTATCAATGAGAAGTAGTGTATAGATTGCGCATTGTGCCAACGAGAGTCTGTTCTTGCACATACAATTGCACACCACGTTGGGATGAGCAGGTTACAGTCAAAACGACACTGGAAACCAACATGCGCGGAAGAAAGGAAAGGGCGAGGCTTTTTTGCATCGATCCAACGCCCCCCTGCACCCACCATATGGTTGTTGGTGTCTGCAATATAAAAACCTCGACGTTGGCTCCGTGCGTCTGACCCGACAGAACGAACTGCGGTTGTAACGGTGTTTGGTATGTTCGGAGGGGGTGTGCTGGAGGGAGTGCTCGTCGTAGGCCATGTGTCGCGCCTAATACGTGTCGTATAGTATATCATATCAACGTCATTCTCTTGGTCGAGGGAAGCAGAGCGAGATACCCACAAGCGTGATAACGTGCCATATACGCAAAGTGATCCCAGGAGGGCAATTCGATGAGACTCGGAATCGCTACCATCGACCGTACCGACCACCATGAAGAACAACTTGATCAAAGGCGGCGCGAGGTCGCCGGCCGCGGAGGATGTAGAGGCCGCTTGCAGGACGTGAAATGGGTTCTGTGTTGCGAGCAAGAGGACATGCATGAGTAGTTGACAAGAATGTTCGTACCCGACCACCAATTGATGGTCAGTTCGACATCATAAAAGATGGAAACATACCGCGGTGATAACATGGCGTAAATGTCGGCCAGCCTGGAGCGAGCCTCGCACGCCTGTCAAAACGCTGCAAGAGTGTGTGGACCGCCTTGTCGACCTTGCGTGTTCATTGAATACCCAGATACGGCACTTTCATACTACAATGGATAGCGGTAGAGGACACCAGACACGTTTCTGATAGCCCCGCATGGTGCGTGAGAGCATTCTCTGGCCAGGAGTGCTTTGACTTTTATGCGGACGATAATTGACCTGTAGTGAGTCCGCGGAGAATTTGTCATTGGACGTCGGAAGGCATTGCTGGCATCAACGAAACCGTGCGTGAGCACTGGAAGAGACGGAAAGCTTTGTTGCTTGCCCAGGCATCGCAACGAGGTGAGTCACTTGCAAGGGCTGGGATCGATCTGAGTATTATAAGAACTTCGACTTGAGTATTAGGGTTTGTTCACGCAGCTCGTGTCCTAAGTTGGCGCTTGTTTTTACTCAGATTCCAGCCAGGCTGCCATTTGACCTCGTAGCAACAATCAGGCAAGCAGCCAACAGTGTCAGCGGAACTTTTAATCTTTTCCAAGGGCAGTCTACGATTGCTCGTCACCGCACGTAAAATACGCATACACCCTGGCACGTTCTCGAAGATGGCGCGCTCCTACTCCAAACGAATGTTTTCCAGAAAATGGGAGTCAATTGCGCGGATATGTAACTAGTATGCTTACATCCCTGATGAGGTTAGCTGGACCATTGACACTGACGAGCTGGACAGATATAAACACCCCCGCATGCGATCACTGATCTACCTCGCACTACCAAACCCATCCTTCATCCTACAAGCAGTGAACATGGTTTACGCAGCCGGCGACCTGGTGTTATCAACCCAGATGCTTATCAGGTGGTCGATATGACCTTGAATGCGTCGGATGACTCCGAGTCGCTCGTTGAATCGACACCACCCTATATCACCGTGTGTGTGTGCCATGGTGTCGGGCTCGCGTGTACCCCAGCTAATTACTTTTCTCGGCCAGGAGAGCGACATTGACCTCACAGAACAAACAAGACTTCACTTTCCTCACCCTGATAAACGCCAGGATGTTCGATGAAGTGGCTTCTATGACGGACAGTAGTGACTCCGAGTCGCTCATCGCATCGACATCTCTCGGGATCAGGGTGCGGCAATAGCACGATGTCCGGTGTGCTCTTCTGAGCGACGTTTATCTGACATAGTGTACAACACATATCGTGCACAGCGCAGTGCTGGCTTCGATTCTCCTTCCCATGAGCTCTCTGAAAAACGTCGGCTCCCCGATAAGCTTGCGACGGAATGTTTACAGGCCGGATCTGTCCTGTGCGTGGTCTCGGTCGCGTCAAGGGTGATCGAATGTGTTATAATACACGTCGTCTGAACGCGTACGTGTCGTTCTCAAAATGTTTTACGTGATAACCAAGGTAGAATAGATCTTGAATGCGCCTCTTTGTCATCCATACCATCACCAGAGGGGGACCAAGGGGCAATCATCAGATCTTGGGCGTTCCCGCCATGTGGATTGGACATTCTTTGGGGTTTGCAGTGGCTCGAATGAATATTCAGATATAGTCCTCCGGGTCAGCGTGCGTACAGAACTTCTTGGTTACCATTGAGCGAGCACTCTAGTGAGCTCAATCACGGACGGGCTTATCAGGACGCATACGAATGCTGCAAGGCAACACAAACTGGAATGGCGTATGGTCGATGTCCACATGTTCATGACCAAGCGTTGTATCTACACGTATTACATCGAATCACCTTGATCAATCCGTCCCATCTTCTATCCCTGAACGACAACACATCCACGCAGGAAATGCGACCGCAAGAACAACGTTGCCTGACTCTCGCTGATGCTGATCCAGGGTGAATATAACAATGTAAGCACAAAGGAAAATGAGCGCACTGTCAGATGGACCCGCCCTCCTGATTGCTGAGATAGATCATTCGCTTGCTGTGCCTGATACAAAATGAGCTGCCATGACGAGGTCTCCTATCATTAGAATGAGACATACAGAGTTCATTGCATGTGGACCTGCAGGTCCTTGCTCGGGGCGCGAGGTATCCTTGTTCGCATGCTTGTGAATAGCAGCCTTGGCAGATGATTTGGGCTGTAATATGTGGTGAATGACTGAGAACAAACTCGACGAACAACAAACCTGGCGTTTCACAACAGGTCTTGCGACCACTCGCTGAGATGACATATTAAACGCGCCGCTTCCATTTGTCTGCCAAGAGCACTTACTCGGACACGTTGACCTGCAGCCATTGTTGAGGGACCCTCATTGACAGTATTCGCTCTCGCAGGTGACTTGGAACGAGATTGAGGATCAGGAGGCCGACGCGAATTTCTAGAGGGTCGATCGGGGCTCTGCGATGATGGGTCCTTGTTATTCATCCTCCGTAGCCACTTTTTAAATATCGAACGGCCCTGCGATGACTTGGGAGTATCAGCGCTTCCCTCTCGACGCGCCTCTGGAGAAGAGGTTACCGGCATTGTATCTGGCGGCAATGAGTGGGACGCGTCGACTGGTGGTCCCTCGCCGTCACGAGGATGAGTGGAAGAGGACGGGGACGGTGGCTGCAGCAACGTCAACATGAAAATGAGAGGAGAATGTGGTGATCACCAACCTCGTCAAAGTCGAACTGAGCACCGGGCGTACTGGACGGCACGTCAGCCTATGCCATCATGAGAACTTGGTTTGAAGCGAAACGGATGAACTCATACGGCGAGGACATCACCGTCAGCACCGTCTCTGCGGGTTTCCGACTGGACGGGATCGGATTCCCCAGCATCTTCCTGTTATACATTCACATCGAAGGAGTGAGTGCACATCTTTCAGTGACAGGAAGATAAACTCCTACGGAATCGGAGTCAAGTTGTTTCTCGTGGTGGTCTTCCGGGTCCGAAGGTTGCTTATCTGGCTGTTTCCCGAGAGTGGATGCCTAACGAAGTGTTAGCGCGAGAGATACTGCGCGAGTTCTTCAACATGCCTGCACAAATACTCACATTGAATGGACCATACAAGTCTGGAAGAATACTGTTGAGATTTCGAATCACAATGGTCCCATCATGGCGTCCAGTAGCAAGATAGCTACTGTCTGCAGAGATGGCAATAGACCGTATCTGTTCACTATCCTTGACTCCAGGGCCAATACGAGTCAGTGTCGACGTGTCCAGGAACAGGATAGAACGCGCTTCGAAAGTAGCGATAAATCTTCCATTGGTAGCTACAACGATAGATTCGACACCACTGTCACTGAAATTTTGTGATTCTGCGAGCTGGGACCCCGGGGAGACATTGAATAACTTGATCTTCTTGCCATTAGAGAGGGCGAAGATTTGGTTATTGCCCGACCACACAAGCGGAGTGGTAAACCATGTTGAGGGCGTGACAGTCTCGATGGTGATGAGCTTGTCACCATTGCGACTGTTGAAAACACGGATTGGCCCTCCATAGCAGGCGGTGGCGATGTGCTCGCCATTCGGGGAGAATTGGATTCCAGTGAGATCATTCTCATGCCGGAGCGGGCCAGCGAGTCTCTTCCCAGTCATTATGTCCCAGATACTCGCTGTGCGGTTTCTAGCCCCGGTGGCAAACCTGGTCGAATCAGGGGAGATATCAACCGCAAACACCGAAGTTTCGCCCTCCACGTTGATGAGCTTTTCTTGGATCTCTGCATCCCATACACTTGCCCCCGCACCATAGGTCCCACACACTACCCACCTGTAATTCCTCGACACAGAAATGGCGTTCATGTCCATTCCCATTTGCTTCCCCACCTCTTGGCCATCTGTAAGCCGCCATCGTCGAATACCATCACTACTCCCGCCTAAGAGATGCATTCCGTGCGAGTCAGGCTGGAATGCGACTGCCCACACCTTAGAACGGCCGGCGTCAAGCACTATTGTACGGTCTTGCTGAATATGTTGTTCTGTTACGTAGTGAGGCTCGAGCGCAGCAACAGAACGTAGTCTTCGGCCGAGCGAAGGGAAGTGGCGCAATCTTTCTTTTCTCCGCGCCACTTCCTCCTCCCGTGGCTGGCCTGCTTCG
>JBBPUO010000113.1:26109-52107 GCA_038094755.1 Caloboletus firmus | reverse complement strand
GCTAGTACATATCACGATGAGCCTAAAGAAAAGAAAAAAGGAATTCTGCATCAGCCGGGAGTCGAACCCGGAGCTAGGCCATGGGAAGACCCAATGTTACCGCTACACCACTAATGCGTGGTTCGCTTCGTCGGGTGGAGTGGGACTGCTGCCGAACCCCTTCCATCCGGCATTAATGTATATCGGAAGGAAACCGGATAAATAGCTTTTAATTGTGTTGTCGGGTTATAAGGTGGCACTCGAGAGAATACAATGGCGAGCGATCGTGTGTGCTGTACTTGCAAGTGCAGGTTTACATAGACTCGGAAGGTGCCCCCTTTTCCGCCATTGGACCGTTGAGGTCCATACAGATGGCTTGTGCTCCCAACTAGAACGAAGCATTAGTGGTGTAGCGGTAACATTGGGTCTTCCCATGGCCTAGCTCCGGGTTCGACTCCCGGCTGATGCACTCTTTTTTGATTCTCCCCTTTGACCTACCAAAGGTATACAACACCAGACAAGTAGTTCGTGCTCTTTTGGAGGTTGGGGCCCCTGGGTCTGGGACTTGCGACAGCAACTATCACACTTTGTGTGAATGCCGTTTTCTCAACTGCGTCTGAGCGAACACATACCAATTGTCATAATACAGGTGATGATGGCGACTCAAGTAACATGTGGCCTGGATCTTTCCAAGTCGTATATTCGTCAGTATGTTGGACGGACAAATCTCACGAAAGAAAAAAGAAGCATTGTGCAATAGTCGAAATATAAAAAAAGAGTCGTTCAAACCAGCTCTCCCTCGCTCCGCTCTTTCTCGACCTCCCAAATCTCTCTCGTACCCTCTCTGAACCAGATCACGTTCCATTCTACGAGGCCCCTCCTCATCTCGAACACGGCCGTAGGTAACGAGGCGAGGAGTGCCAAATGAGGTGTAACGAGATGGTAGGTGAGTGTGACGGGTTGAGACGGCGACAAAGACACCGACGCGGATGGGTAAACCGGGGCTTTGGTGTTCAACTTGGAAGGGTCAGGGGTGTCAGGGGGGAAGTCAGGCGAGAAAGCAGCTGTTGTGGTGGATGGTAGAACCGTCGAGAAGAGCGGGCTGGGCGGCGTGTTGGACCTGATGGGTGGTTCTCTTGAGATCAGCGAGGCCGTAGCTGTTTCAACTATGAAAACGTCCATACTTGTACAATGGTCCGAATGAGTTGAGCATTTGCAGATAATCGCAGCAGAGGTTGTGTGTTGCTTGGTCGACGGGGGAGGCATCAGTCGCTACGTAGAGTTTGCTTGTTGTATCGAATAGAAATGCCTTTGATGATGAGGTGTTCTTGAAAGGGGACTTAGAGCCAAGACACGGAAAAACACGACGCTTTGTGGGGGAGACCTACGGCGCAAAAGACATTAAGTAAATTTTCGAGGTAAGGTAAAGAATCGATGAGCTTGTGGATGACGCGCGAAAAGGCTTCTTGGAGTGAATAGTCATACACGGACGTCAGGTGGAAGTTCAGAGGGACCTGTTCGTATTCGGGTGATTCGTCTGCGAGTCGGTCCATGACGCGCTCGTGGATCTGTCGAAAGTTCTCTGTCTCGATGTCACCGAGCTGATCGTTTGGGGTGGATGGATAACCCTACCAATCTTGTCGTCCTCCTGTAGTCTCTCTGCTTTGTGTACGAAGACCTCGAGATTTATGTTTGGATTGACTTGACATGCGGCGACGATGAATTCGACAAGCTTGACCACTGGCTGTTGGTAAAGATCCTGTGCAAAGATGAGCTTCTTCCCATGAGATGGCAGCGTGCTTACTCGGATGTCAATGACGAACACGATACTAGAAAATTCGGAGAGGGAGGCCCCTAGCGTATCGACTGTGATGTTTCCAGGACAGTCCCATATCTCGAGTGGGATGAGAGTACTGCACGAAGGTGGATATGAGAGCGAAGAGACGGAGGTCGAGCGGCGGATAACTCACTCAAAAGGATGCTTCGCGACGCGCATTGTCGGTTCGAGGTAGAACGTTTGTTTTGACGGCAAGTTCTTGAACAGCACTTGCAGGATGGACGTTTTGCCACTCCTGCAATGTCGTGTCAAGTTCAATGATCGCGCCAGACGAGATGCTTTCATGGGATGCACCTTCTTGTGCCCAAGAGAAGAATTTTTGAACGATGCGATGGGACATCTTGCTGCGGTTTTGCGAGTTTGAGATAAGACTCTTGCTGTTGCTGTGGGGGTACCATTGCCAGTCGACCAGTTCATGAACTCGACGGGATGGGTGTCAACACCGCCACATTATATACTCAATTGGCTACGCCTTCAAGGCTCGCCGCTGAGGGGCTTTGTTGACAAGGAAAATACGCTTGTTCTACCACGACGCTCGTACGCTGCGTCAAAATCAATCGCAAGGTAGATATTCGTGCAGGGGCCAGATAGGCTTCGAGTTTCTTCCCACGGGTGGCAATTGCGCGTTTCAGACCGAAGGTTGCCATCACACCGGCGGGTATCAGTGTATCGGTTCCGGCCACTTCTTTCCCTTGGTCACACTTTATCTCTCTTCCACGAATTTTATTCACGCCCTCGCTGTCATGAAGTTTGGTAGGAAGATCACGGTACGCACCTTAATTATCAACTGTCATCTCGTGCAAATGCATCCGTGGGTTAGGCGAGCCTCTACGACGAATGGAAGCCATTCTATATCGACTACAACCTTCTTAAACGGGAGCTCAAGGTTTCGGACATTTCATTCCAGTTCAATTCCTCTATAACCACCCTGCTCCCTATCTAGGCTCGCATCACCTCTCACGATTGGGACGACGGCGATGAACGCGAATTCACCGCCATGCTCAAGAGGGAGTTGGACAAAATCCACGACTTCCAGAAAGAGAAGGTTGTTAATGACTCGGTATCAATCACTGCAATGCTACTCACGTTATGACATTGACAGACCTCGGAACTCTCCCGACGTATCCGTGATGCCGAACGCGACGTGAAGCGCCTCGTGGCTCAGCAGGACTCTCAGTCATCGCCCGAACCGTCTCCGATTACATCCAGCGATCCCGAGTCCCTTCACCCGCATACTTCCGATTACGGTCCTGACGAAGGCTCTGACGACGAAGACGACCTCGAAGGAAGCGGTGACTCCTATGACGAACTTGAAGAGCTTTTCCACGGATTGGAGGTGGAAGTGGCCACCCTCGTCGCAGATGTACACGATCTCGCCTTGTACACAAAACTCAATATCACGGGTTTTCTAAAGATATTAAAGGTTCGTGTCGTTATCTAGTCGCCCGTCTTCGGTTCTGATGAGACTCCAGAAACATGACGTTGGTCACACTTTTGCAAGACTATATGCCAGTACACTGATTTCGTTCTCAGAAACAAACAAATATGCCACTCAAACCTACATTCATTCAAGATTACTTGGAAGAACGACCGTTTTACAAATATAATTGGGATGCCCTCATCGTGAAGCTTTCAAAACTGTACAACCTTATTCGCACGCGTGGTCACCCCGTCGTGGGTGATTCCAGTGCGGGCGGCAACCAGAGTGCGTTCGTTCGACAGACGACAAAATACTGGGTAACAAGCACTACTTGTTTTTGAACGTAGTCTCACCCATCACCAGGTACACCCAGACAATCTTGTGCCACTCAAACTAGCCATTTTGAGACACCTACCTGTGCTTGGTTTGTCTCATCTTCGCGATTGCAGTCTTTGCGAATCTGACCTCGATCTTGGTTGACAGTATTCAATGCGGAGAAAGAATTCGAACCCAAGGATGCAGGTGAGTCGCCGAGTTCTCTTCATGCTATTTGGTCTGACGGACTTAAATAGCAATCACATCTATATACTTTGACGATGAAGACCTGGATCTCTACCTTGGTCGGCTCGAAAAGACCGAGGGTGCTGAAGCAATCCGTCTGCGGTGGTACGGGGATTCCGACGTACAGACCGTAAGTTCGCAGAATACAAATTACGCCATATTCAATGTCATTTCATCGACAGATATTTGTGGAACGTAAAACTCACCGAGAAGATTGGACTGGAGAGAAATCTGTCAAAGCCCGTTTTCCTATCAAGGAGCATCTAGTGAACGCGTTCTTGCAAGGTGAATATACCATGGATGCTGAAATGCAAGCTTTGGCCGACAGCGGCAAGAAAAGTCAGAGCGAAGTCGATTCAATGATTCAGCTTGCCAGCGAGGTGCAATATCGCATCTTGACTCGCAAGCTTGCTCCTGGTGAGGCGCCTTGCGAGCATACATTTGACTTTATTGACGATAGGCCTCTAGTCATACGAACGTTCTACAATCGAACTGCGTTCCAGTTACCGGGTGATGCTCGTGTGCGGATTTCTCTTGATACTGAGCTTACAATGGTCAGAGAAGACAATTGGGATGGGCGTGTACGCTCGGGAGACAATTGGCGGCGTACTGACATTGGGGTGGATCATCCTTTTGACCAGGTGCCCGCTGAAGACAAGGAACTGTTCAAGTATGGTATCCTGGAAGTCAAACTGCAGACGCAGTTTGGCCAACAACCTCCCAAGTGGGTGACGGATCTAGTCCAATCTCATCTAGTTGAAGCTGTCCCCAAGTTCAGGTCAGTTGATGATCAAGTTCACTTATCCTTGTAGCTCATACATGTACAGTAAATTCATACATGGATGCGCTACTCTACTTCCTCACCGGACAGACCTTATTCCGTTCTGGCTTCCGCAGAGTAAGTTGCAGAGGAAACGTGCAAGATAGCAAGCGACTCACTGAATTATCCTCTGTAGTGGACACCGACATCCTGAAGCCCAGCACCGGTTACTTGACGGTAAGACGACCTCAGCTCTCGTCTTCGAGATCTTCCTTGGAGCAGGGACGTTCTGGTGACACGACACCATCTCAAGTGTACGCTGAGCCGGACTCTGAAGGGGAAGAGGACGAAGTCATGGATCTGGCGCCGGCAAAGGATGAGGAGAGACGTACAGGCCTTCCTCACGTGGATGTCGCAGCGGCCATTGCGTATCGCGAGAGATCTCTCAAGGAGCGCCACTATGACGGACCGAACAGTACCAGCCCATCTTCGAGAGAAGAGGAAGAGGAAGTTGACGAACGTACACCATTGTTGGAACAACACCAGCATCATGTGTCTGATCAGCGACGTCCTCGGCAAAAATCGCTCTCTATTGATCCCTTGGCGTCGTCGACGGCATTTGACAAGACATTGAAGGAGCGGCTGAACGGAACCGGGAGTGATGATAGCCAAGCGGCCCCTCGATCTCCTGAAGCTGAAGGGATCACTGAGGAAGAAATACCAGAACAGGAGAGACTATTCGTCCGAGACTGGATCGCTCCATCTGGAAAAAAGATCGCGGTACCTGTTCGCATCGAACCCAAAGTCTATTTCGCCAACGAACGGACGTTCCTGGCAAGTCTTTTTTGTTTCATTTAGCATTCCGTTTCGTACTGATCCCATGGGGTTTCACAGATGTGGCTCAACTTTGCTGTCCTGATAAGCTCCATCGCAACGACGCTCCTCAACTTTGTCCCCCCCAACGATTTCAGAGGGCTTATCAATGCAGGGCTCTTCACGTTCGCGGCGCTCATCTCCATCGCGTATTCAGCCATCCTCTTCGTGTACCGTGCACTACGTCTTCGAGTGCATAGTGCGGAAGGACTCTACTACGACAAGTATGGTCCGACCATCCTGTGCTTCGTGCTGTCCGCCGCATTAGCCGTCAATGTCGGGCTACGCCTCGCTGAGATGGCAGAACAGTGATAGACTTTCGCCACATGGACAATGTGCAGGTTATCTGACTCGATGCTTATTTCGATATGTATATAAGCATTATTGTCTCCCGCTTGGATGCTCAGGACCTTGTTTAGCTTTCCTTTCCTTGTCATCTTCTAAAAAATAACGACTACCTGCGTGAAGTGCTTGCGAATGTACTAAATCTGTCCATTAGCGGTAGTTGATTTTTGGGACGGTATAGTGCGTATCGAGGAATAAAAGGCCTGTATGCTCGAATATCCAAGCAAAAAAAAAAATAGAGATATGTTTGAGAGCAGGATGGTATGGATGTTGAGGGTGACAGCTAGCTGCCCAAGAGCATCCATGACAAGATCTATACTAGTGAGAGATGAAACCAAAATGCGGCAATCACGAATACGCGGGAGATTTGCTGGACAAAAACACACACAAGTTCATGGGAGTTGAGATGCAAAGACGAAAGAGAATGACCAACCAAACGAGTGTACATCTGTCGCAGAGGGTATGAAAATCCTTGGACTGTCTAAATACTTTCGTTCGTCATCCCACTCTTCTCGGACTTCACTGAGCATTCCCCATCCCCTATACGCCACCGTCTAAACGAGGGTGGCGACTACCGCGGACCGTATCCGTATCCGGGATGAGGACTGGGAGAGGCTCTGCCTGCACCTAACGCGCCGGGGTTTGGTGTTCTGGATCGGTCATCCATGCCTGCATAGCCCATCGCCGCCTGCGGCGCTGGGGATCCGCGACCCTGCATATCATACGCCAACTGTGGACCTGGACTCCTTACTCTAGCCATCTGTGTCATCGGGATAGAATCTGCATCGTGTCCATCAGAGACGGTGTCCGTGAATGCGTTTGGCACCGGACCACGGTAAGGGTCGTAATATCCGGCAGGTTGACCGTATGTACCGGGCTCGTCGCGATACGGTTGGTTCGGGTTGAGATGAGGTAGGGGCGGGACTGCGTAGGGATCACCAGAACCATACATTTCAGGAACAGACGAGGCTGCGATCGAATTCGCATATGCACCACTGGGGCTCGGTGGTCTCGTGAGGTTGACATCAGAGTCGTTCTCTGGACCAAAGCCTGCCCTTCCAGTTGAATTCGTCGGAAGAGCGTGCACATCGTTGTTGTGTGCATTCAGCTCTGGCCATTTGATAGCTTCGCCTGTGCGAAAAGATATCGTCATCATCATTCTACATGACACTCTTACGTAAAGGACGTACTGTCGTCGAAATCGCCAAACCGTTTCCGTGTGCACTTCCAGACGAAAAAGAGGACGATACCAAGTACCGTAATGCCACCAGCGACCGACAGCCCGACAATAGAGCCAGTGCTGAGACCGCCACCACCGGAACTACCCGAGGTATTCGTTTGGGAAGGAGTGGCGCTTGTCGGTGCGAGACTCTCTGTGACGTAAGAGGTAATCGTGTTTCCTGCGGGATCGGTAGCGATGGTGGGCACCACCGAGCTTAATACAGCTTGCGTGGTTGAAGCTGCCTCTGAAGTTCCATGCGTGGTGGTTGCGCTGGCCCCGTTGGCCGCTGATGAAGGGGTTGCCGAGGTACCTTGGGCGGTAGACGAAACAGGCGTCGATGATGACGGGGCCGCGGCCGTACTCGTTGGGACTTGTGTTGAAGTCGGAGCAGCAGCAGTACTAGACTCGGAAGAACTGGTAGTAAGTTGTAGTACAGTTGTTTGGGTGACTGCGCGTTCTCTCATTGGCTCGTGCTGCGATGCGAGAACGGGGAGTAGCATAGCGGAGACTATGGTGGCGAGTAATAATGAGTGTGTTGCTCTCTTCATCTTGTGCGGGTTGACTAGCAATGTGTCGAACGAGAACGAGTGTGGAATGAGTGTGGCCGAAAAACCGCAGTAACGTCTGGTCGCGAGACCACACCGCCGTCGTCTCTGTGATCAACGACAAGCTTAACGCTGTTTTGGATAGGATGTAACGTATTTAGTTTCTAGTGAGCGCTTGCAAACGGCTCGCGAACTGAGGAAAGCCTGGAGAGAGCACAAATGCAAACGCTGTGCCAGTGATGTATGCGGAAACTGACACTACCAGTGGCTGTGCGACAAGTTATTGGGTGCCGGTCACTACGGAACTGCGCAGCGCCGTCGGAGTTCAAACGTTCACTGCCGTGCTGAGATCGGACTCAGCACTGCGGCCATGGAATGAGGCTGGTGTATTCTCGAAAAGTTTATATATATATATGTACTATGTTAAATACCCTGTATATACTAGTGTCGAGTTTATTGGGTTTTCCTTCGAACAAAGTGCCCGGCGGAGTACAAATTCATAAGCGGCTACCAGCACTGCATGGTGCGGTGTGGGATTCTTCTCTCAGCAAATCAAAATCCACAAAACATTCATAACATCCAACATACAGCATCCTACTCGACCAGTCAATGGTCCGATGGTTTCCGACTGAACAGCCTGTCCTCAGTCAAGCGATCTCCTTCCCAACAATTTAGCGATCTCCCGGTGTTCCCGGAGCCAAGCAGGGAACGGCTGCTCCTCTCCTTTGCTACTCGATTCCTGCATTTCGATCAGGTAATTGCAAAATACGATGAGCGTTCCATAGCGGTATCTATACGGGTCGGTGAGCAATTGGTCTGATGTGAAACTACCATCAGTGCCTCACAGGTAATTCACGGCAATATTCATCAGCTTCCCTTGCTTCACACTTCCTTTCTCACACGCCTCTACCTTGAGCTTGTAACTGTATCATGTCCGTCGTATTCAGTAGAGCGCGGCAAACAAGGAACGGGTTTCTCACTCGTAAATTGCTTTCCTGAGGTTCTGTACATCTTGCATCAGGTCGATTGCACGGTCGGTCAGTCGCTTTGCAATCTTGCCGTGGGAGAGCACGCCAACGAGCTGCAAGATCGTCTTGTACTCCCCTGCGGATGAGGTTAACCCTCAGATCAGCCGCAAAGATGAATGCAAATACCTTGCAAGTACGCTTCCTCCTCGGACGGGCCATCGATTAAATCATAGTTTAACATGCTCGTGTCCTCTGTGACACTGACCCTCTCCTCCCCCACCCAATTCATGACAGTCGAAATTAAGCATGCAGTCACCATGCCAGTGGTGGTGCGGCCCCTCCCCATCTGACAGTTGAAGATGAAATCCCCTGCCTGCGAGTATCCCAGTCGAACACGATTCAAAAGTTGAAAAAGTGCGTCAGGGAGCGGCGCTTGTTCGTCGGTCTAGATCTCGATGTCAGTCAGTTGGTAAACATGGCATCAGATCCCCTACAATTGCCACGCGGTCATAATCGATCTAATATCAAAAGTGGTCAACTGGTGCATCGAAGATGTTGGAGAGAACAGAACCTTGTAGCCCTCCTTCGCCACGAGGTCAAACACGTCCCGTGGTGTCATGATATCGTCTTCTGAAACTGTCTCCCATATAGGTATGATCGTGAACACACCGGGACGCTCTTCCACTTCGTCGTGAAGCAGAATACGACCACCACCTTGACGAAGTTCCCGAAGGACATCCTTCTTGAACCGTTCCTCCATGGTCTCCACCATCGTAGTGGTGACTCCCGTGGCTCTACGCATGTGAATTAACTTTCGTCTCGACCTGAAAGATATTGCCATACTCGACGTTTTCCAGGGGCTTATCCACCAGCCGCAGAACATGCGGTCGGCCAGCGACATAAACGACGGGCTCCTGTTCAAGTCAGTATGCAATTATGTCGCCAATTGGAAAAAAGTTAACAAGACCTCTCTCAAAGAAGTCCAAAATACTATATTTGTCCCCTCTGGACCGGCATCTACCCGTGCCAGCGCTCTCCGTAACCTGTGCAACTATGACCAAGCATTCGCCTGACTATTGATCAATACACACCCTTGTACAGTGGGCATTCCACTGGGTTCATTGGGGTAAGCGAGAGTACTAGAAAGGAAGCGTGAAGAGGTGGAATCATACCTCCCGCAAACCATCTTTCCATCATTGATACGTTCGAGACGGGAAATAGAGACATCCGAAATGGTGCCTAATACGAGGGTCAAAGCCACACGACGGAAGTTGGGTGATCCATCAATACGCCTGCCTCGTAAAACGTGGATGAGTGTCATGTACATTAGCACGATGACAAACGCACTCTGGGAGGGTCATTTTCTGCAAGTTTGAAAAGAAATCACTCTTCAAAATTGTGGAGGCTGACAGGATGCTTCCAGAACGATTGACCACGACCTGTTTAACTTCGTCAGGGTGGACAACACTCTCTATCCGCTCCAATGGAATCAGTGCTTTCAAACCGCTAGCAATGAGATCTTTTTCGAATGTCTTAATGACTGTTCGTAGTTCATAAGCGCGTAACGTCACCAATGACAAGCGGTAATTATACCTGGCCTGTTCTCGATGAAGTTCTCAAAAGTTTCAACAGACTGCAGGGTATCAGCTTCCGTTGATTGCAAATAAGCCTGGAAGACAATGAGCCCGAAGTATCTCCGAAGGTTTTGTAGTCCTGAAAGGCCGTCAGTCTATATCACGCTCGTCTTCACACGAACCTTTAGATGCATGAACACGCTTCTGCTTCTCGTCAGTGGCTTCCCCTGTCTTCACACGTTCCTCCTCAATAGAGTCACGCAGATTCAGAACTGCTGCACACCGATCGATAGCCTCATCGACACTGCTCTTCACTGCTGGTCCTTGACGGACGATGCGAAGGAAATCTGAAATGGGACCTTAGGTGCGCATAAGGATGGAATGAGACATGAAAGACATACTGTCCACAACTTGGTACGACTGCCGCAAATTCACGGGCTCGTCCTCCGCACGTGAGATGGATGTTGAAACGGAACGTGATCGGGGAAATAGCCGAGGGGATGCTTGAGCAAGCAGTCTGCTGTCTTTCAACCATTGTTGGATTAAAAGGATCAGGACCTGAATTGGATCAACTGGAAGTTCATCTGTCCAAGGATGACTCTCACTGAAGCCAGTGTACTCCTTCCTCGCCCTAGTTGGCAGTTCACGACGACTGCAGTGTTCATGAAGTCCGTTCGGACTACCAACTCCATGAGTTCGCTGATATCGAACATGTCCGGTGGACGTTCCGCGGTGAACGGAATACGGGTATATTGCACTTCAATCCCGCAGCCCGACTGCCGTGATGCCATGATGTCCTTAAGGACAGCGACATCCTCAGATTGGACCTCTTCCCAGATTGGAATGACGGATCCATCCGACGTTTCCGTGTGCAATAGAAGCCTTCGATCAACGCGAATATTAACAACGTTGACTGGTATGCACCGGAATGTCATACCTTCCATCGAATGCATCTAGTTCCGCGAGTACATCATCCTTGAGACGTTCCTCGAGTACTTCTAAGCGTGAGGCGGAGATTCCTCCATAATCTGCATTGAACAAGGTAAAAGCGCTGCCCACGGAGACGGACGAACCAGCGACCTTTCATGTTCCTTAGAGAAAACCGCTCTCGCCTCAAACAGTAGGGGGCACCATTGATATATACAATAGGTTCTTCGCGGAGGGTTACCCATACCACTTTGTTGGCGTTTGGGTGGTATTCCTTGACCAATTGGACTACCTTGTCGATTGCTGATTCAGTTGGCTGTCCACACGCATAGATATTCGTGCCGGAAATGTTTCTAAAGTTGATGACACCGCGAACGGATTGCGAGACAAGCTGTGACTCCGACAGCCATTGATCGGATTTTAAGAGGGTGCTAGGATCATCTTCCAGCAAAAACAGAAAATACTGAGACAAGAATAACCCACCTCTCTCTCAGAATGATGCCACTGCGGTTCTAGATGAAAAGAGGGTTCATGTTTCGTCTCCCTCACGTCAGAACAAGCCTGACCTTTACAACGTGGTCGCTGTATTCATCTCCAAGTAACTGACCACCGGCAATCTCGACATTGTTCTTTTGCCCAGCAACAAGCGACTTATCCTCTGCCCCTGATCGAGACAGGAGCGACAGATCGTTTACGGGGGCAAATACGTTCAATCGAGATCCCCGTGACTTTCTAAGAAACATCACCTGACTAAGCAAGAAAAAAAAAGTAAAGATTTAGTGCAATGATTTTGTACTACTATATGGGCTTACTTCCAGATCTCTGTCCTCGCCTGAACATATTTCAGGGTGTGAGCAACGGCGAACAAAAAAAAATTACGGCGAACCTTGAGCCAATTTAAGAATGTTTGCTTAAAGTCAGGAACGGAGTCAACGTAGCTTGCGAAAGCGATCATGAAGAAACTGGAAGAGTGAAGCCTCAGACTCTGGAGTCAACCTTGTCTGGGATGTTACGCACTATTTTTCGAGCGATCTCCCGGCTTCGACTAGAATGTCTTCCCTCCCGGCACCGTCGTCGTCTGGGGTGGTGAGTGAATAACGGACCCGATGGACCAGGATATCTTCCCGCAGGTTTGTTACATGGTCACCTGCATCACCAAGTTCCAATCAGTCTAGCTTTACTAACCCTTACACCGAGAGCGAAAGATGACAAAATCAAGAACGTACAAGTGTCAATGACACGGTCGACTACTTTTTTGGCTTGAAGACCGTGATCTAAGCAACCGAGGAGGCTGAGGATGACGCCATAATTTCCCTGGTGTGCCTTGCGTAAATTTTCCAACAAGACGGGCTGTGACATGAGTAACGCGATGGCTGATTGTGAATGCAAATCTAAAATAGGTGAATTGGCTGGATTGGGCGTCAAGCTGGCTTGCAACGAAATAGCACGCACGTTGTTGCAAAACATATGTCAACCTAAGCAGGGACCTGTTTGAATCCTGTTGTGCACTTGCGTTTTCCAATGCCTGGGCCACCTTCATGTCCGTGATGGGCTAAACGAGGGATCAGTTAAATCCGTCAAAGAGCTCTGTGGCACGGAACATATTACCTGACCCCTCGGCTGTAGATAACGATCCATGAGCTCGGCAACTAGTAATGAATTAGACGCCTTACGGTATTGATACCTGGCGTGACAGTTCCTCGCCTGGTATTTCCAAAAGGGAAGACGACAGACGGCCTAGCGGCATAGGGGTCGTCTAAACCTCGGACAAGGAGCATTCTCCGGCGAACGATCAGGGCGGCAACCATAGCAAATGTGGTGCGTACTGTGCCCATGCCACAGCTAAAGACTAGAGCGCTGCGGACGGGGTCGGCGTCTTTGATGACGTGGAGGTAGGCATCTAGATAGTTGTCCTGGGCGGCGAGATGATGGGAATCAGGGGGGGGATATAGCAAAGAGAGCGGGACTATACCTCTATTGGGCGATCAGGAGAAATGGGGATGCTGGAAGGGATTAGTACATCACATGACGTCGCTGGCAGGGAAAGGAAGGACGTGACGTGCCGGTGATACTGGAGATGCGTTAATATGACGTAATGAAGAGAGAAGAAAGACTGACCTCGACGTTCCATCCATCCAAGCGCATATTCTCCCAAAGCTCACGTGACGTCCTCACGTTGACGTTGTCCACGTGCGTCCAAGTTGGCAGTATCGCGCCTTCTCCGCTTTCGGCAGCTTCCGGTGGTATCAGTCATTGTACAGCATCACAAATGGGCCGGCGTCCGGAGAACCCACCGAGTTCGTTGTGCGTCAAAATAAGCCCGCCATATCTATCCAAACCGAGAGTCAGAGCGGAAACCAGTGTGGGTCAACACGTCTTACTTGCTGGCTTCTTGAAGGATGTCCTGCTTCAACCGATCTTCGATCGCCTCCAGATTTTCCGCGCGATCAGACAGGGAAAGTGTCGTGCGCGGCTCGGATGCATCCCGCAGGACAAACGGACGTCCGGATATGTAAACTGCTCGTCATGCAGGACAATACCTCAGGGAAAACCTTGAAGACTCACCAATCGGCTCCTCTCGCGTGGAGAACCAGACAGCGTGAGAGGGGTCACGCGTGCCAGGACGGCATCTGAGCGCAGATAGTATCGCACGAAGACCCTGCGTCCGGGGTTGGGCGACACCAAATACATTGAGGTTGCCTTGGCGAGGTGCTCTAAAGTTGGGTGCGCCATGGACGTTCAGATCCAGATCCAGGGCGCGTCCTGGCAGGTTAATGAGTACTGATCAAGGGACTGGCTGACAACCGCTAACCAGAGGGATAATAGTCCGTTTTGAGGATGCAGCCCCTTGATAACACACTCCCCGTTCTGGTCTTGACAATCGATGGCTCCGCGCGTTTGAGACTGATCATCAAATCAAGGGGTCGTACCGCATCCTTGGCGGGAGAACCCTCGCTGACGCGTGCTGTGTCTGCATTGTCCATGGGAGGAGATGACAGTGCAACAGACTTGTCGAGATGAGGAAGCGGGGCCGACACCGAACGCGCAAGAACAGAACCACGCTGGAGAGCGTCCTCGACTAGCAGGGAACGTGACTGCATGTGGTCTAACGAGCTCGCTGCCGTGTGCCGGCGGGGTCAGGAGCAGACAAAAGTCACGTGACCTCGGTGTATATGATTTGTCCCGGGCGGTCCGAATCATCCTGGCAAGTACAGTCGTCTGTCTCCGCGATAACCGGATCGGGTTAAATCTCCTGACACTGCGCGCGTCCTGGTAACGTCAATGATCGCTGCAAAGGAATAGCATCCGGTTTAAATAAAACTAATATCTCACTCTATCACCCTTTTTTGGTTAAAGCATGCTAGGCCCTCTCATTTCCAGTGCTATCCATCAATGGCCCAAGATGCCGTTGCGCTGAAAAGTATAAGACCACTGGCTTGACAGATGCCGAGCTGACAGGAAACGTCAATAATGTCCCTCTCCACCCTTTTCTTGACTTTCTCCATCTCCGCGATCTCCCTTTTTGCCATCTACGCAAAGCAGAGGTCTCTTTGTCTGCTCAACTTTCCCCCCGGTCCCAAGGGTCTGCCCTTCTTGGGCAGTCTGCTCGAGATAAATACTTCTGAACCTTGGCTGACCTTCACCCAATGGGCATCGTCATATGGTCTGTGTCACCCCTATACCAGAAACCGGGGTGGCCATGTTCATCTCGTGTCTAGGTGACTTGGTGTACTGCACTCTTTTCGGACGACGGATCCTCGTCATTCAGACCACGGATCTCGCAAAAGCACTACTCGAGCAACGCTCGACCGTCTACTCGGATCGACCCCCGGTCAAGGTCCATCAAGAGTACGTCTACCACTCCAGACTTCCGATCAACTCACCTACTAGCCCACTCAGTGTTGGCACCGAGTTCAACAGTGCACTACTCCAGTACGGGGAGAAATGGCGACTCCATCGAAGATTGTTCCACCAATCGTTTCGTGCTGAAGCTGCGCGCGATTATCTCCCGACTCAGTTACGAAAAGCCCGCCAGCTATTAATAGGCGTCTGCAATTCGCCTGATCGTTATCAGCGCCAAATCGAGCTGTAAGCTTCTCTGATATCATTCCACCACCCCACACAAGACACTGAGAATCGTTAATCCTACATAGCTATGCTTCCGCAGTGATCATGTCGGCCGTTTACGATTATGAAACTATTCCGAACGACGATCCCCTCGTATTGGCCGCGGAAAGAGCGATCGAGGTATTTCTGAAAGTGGCAGGTCCTTCGACGGCTGCAATCTTGGAGGCCTTCCCTTTCCGTCAGCTTCGATTTTCCTCGACTTGCCCTAGCTTCCTGCTCACAGCGATTCTCAGTGCTCAAACTTCCCGTCTGGTTCCCCGGTGCTACATTGAAACGCATGGCCATACAAGCCAAAAGCAATCTGCATGAGATGATGGACGTCCCATTCCGTTATGCTTATGACCGAGTGGTGAAACTGTTCATTTCCGTTCATCATTCGGTCACCTAATCCTGTTCACGCCTCCCATCAGGTGTCCTGTGTTTCCGGACAATGCATGATATCCGAGTCCCTCAAGCGCTTCCCCGAATCTAATTCCGAAGTCTTTGAACTCGCTCTAAAGTCATCTTCTGCAACAGCTTTTATCGGTTAGTTACGGATACATTCTGGTCTGTTGTACCAATTGACGCGGAACACGAATAGCCGGTGTCGAAACAGTATGTGTCCCATCATATCATCGTGCAAGTTCTCACACAACTGAACAGACGGCATCCACCTTGATGATTTTCGTCCTGGCGATGATACAGTACCCGGAAGCTCAAGAACGTGCTCAGAAAGAAATCGACGCCGTCGTCGGAACGCACAGGTTACCGGATTTCGAAGACAGGTCATCCCTTCCTTACGTTGATGCAGTTCTGCGTGAGACATTGAGATGGCATCCCGTCTTCCCGTTAGGCAAGTAGACGTCTGAAGAGTGTATTGATCACCACTGATGGATTGTCGAAAGGCTTGCCGCATTACACGACCAAAAGCGATGTTTATAAAGGGCATTACATTCCCGAAGGTGAGGGCAATTTTCCCTCTTCACACCTCTGTATTCTGACGGGGATCTAGGTTGCGTGGTCTTGGCTAACCTTTGGTATGTCTGCAGACCATCGTACTGCGTAATTATTGCTCATCTACTACCAAGGGCAATGTCAAGGGATGAGGTTAAATACCCCATTCCCACCGAATTTATACCCGAGAGGTTCTTCGATCAGGATGGTGAGCTCAACAACGATTCCGTTGCATTGGCCTTCGGTTTTGGGCGCAGAGTTTGGCAAGATACTTCCATTGTGTGATCATAGCTCTACAGCTCATATCCGATTCAGCGTCGGCAGGCACTTTGCAGACGCTTCGGTATGGATAGCAATTGTCCATCTACTTGCCACATTCAAGTTTATGAAACCGGTGAACGAGAGCGGTGTTGAAATGGAACCAAACCCCGAATGGTCAACCGGACTTATATCGTGAGTACATTTGTGATTTTTTGGAACTTGAATGACCATGACTGTCCCCAGGCACCCTCTTGAGCTCAAATGTCGTGTTGTTCCCCGGTTTCCCGGGATGGACGCAGAAAAACTGATGGAGATGATACGATCCAATGACTGAGTGTGGTGACGGTGATCATCCCCCCCCGCGGATCGAGACTGATCCCATCGAAATTTTTGTGTTGATGTATGCTGTCATTTTCTGGGATGGGTATATGTGCTTCTTTCCCTCTTGCTCGCAGATTTTTGTAATTCCTCTCGGAATGTAAACATCATACTGTAAAATTTCAGCTGCGAGTCATTATATCGGCCGCAACATCAAATGGGTACCAGTCAAGAATTTGATCTCCTGATAAATTCAGACCCCATGACTTACGACAGATGGACTAGTCCGGAGGTTGGTTCTCTAATCGCGCAAATGTCCGACTGGCCTTCGCGAACTTGCACACAACCTTTTTTCACAGGTAAAATGAGTCCAGCTGGATAACTGCTCCGGCCGCCGTACTCCCCCTGCTATTCTGATTATCATCATCACCGATCATCGTTGAGGTAAGACAAACGTCATTGAGGATAATAATACGAACCTCGATGTGAATTGACGTGTTCATGGCATCGACCGAGAAATTAGAATCACAATGCTCGACGGCGCGCCCGTAACAAATGTATTAATTCTAACATCTATGTCCAAGGACGTGTATATGGCTTTGGTACGGTGGAATTGGCGCCAGTGGCTTGAAGCCATGTCATTTGCCGAGAAGAAAGGCCTCTATTTCTTTCAACCCCCTCCCCCCTCAAAAAAAAGGGGGGGCGGAAGTAAGTACCAACCCCGAGATCTCGAGACGGCATGTGGCGAATTCATTGGCCAACTGCCAGGGTCAATCGAGCCTGGCCGACGCGACAGCATTCGCCATATCATTACATACAATGCTAGTTCAAGGGATCGTTGCATCCAGATTGTGACGAATGACATGGTAACATTGTTCTCCGTTGACAAGAACCACCGAGTAAGATTCGCGATCAGGATGGATTGGCTCGGTACACACAAAGACGTACATTCAAATGTAAACGTTATTTGGGGTCATCAAGCGCTAATTGATCGACGAGGTAACCGTCATCTCCGGGAACAATGCGACAAGGAAACTTTGATTTGCCGATTATTAGCGACCCAGAGGCACTTCACGTTAGACTGTACATATTAGGAAAGGACATACGAAATGGCGGCTGGTGTTCAATGTCTTTACGACCAGTAGACATTCAGCTTGCGCGTTTAGAGAACAATCAACAACGTGGAAAGCAGACCATCATGACACACCTGCAAGGTACCTGCCTAGAGGCTTATACCACCCCAAAAACGAGGTCAGCCACTGATCTTGTAAGATCACCACATCCAAAGATCTGGAGGCAAGGAAGTTCTAGCTCAACTTTCTCTGGGGAAGCACTTGTCTAGGAGCCAAGACGTTCCCCAAAATATCTGGTTCCGCGACGGTGTTAGGATGCTCGAATCTGGCGTCCCGCCAGATATCGGCTGTTCCTGCTAGGCCAAAGTGAAACATGGTATATTAATCTGAATTGTCGCCATCTCAGATCTTGGGATGGAATGGCCCTCAGAGACATTATTCTTCACGGGGGTGTGATGCTACCTCCAGTTAAATGCTGTCCAAGCTGAGTCCTTGATTACCTTTACTGCTTTTCCACACCCGTCTTTCCTAAGCATGTTCAGTGATTGTATACGGGCTCCTTCACTCCGTCGGCCACCGACGTTTGCGACATGGTTTTACGAGACGAAGCTCCAGGCTAGGCAGTTAGTCTGTCAAATCATGCCACGAAGTTGACAAGCTATAAAAAAAAGAACGGGCAGGGATTGGGGACCGGGACCATGCCTGGTTTCTTGATCAACTATAGTTCCTCGAGTCATGACCGCATGGCAGGCAGAATTTGAAGGATGGTGGGCTGTGTCGGCTTCTTGCTCACACGACTATCAAGGATGGATGGATAATTAATTGTGGGTGAGTCGCACATTGTCCTCGGCCGAATGAATAGACGGAAGGCTGATGTTGTTCTCAAAGATGGATGTGGGCACGAGAGCAAAAAAAGTGGGGTTGCTTCCGCGTGAAGTACCTAGTGGGGGCGATTTGTGGAGCGATGCATGCACAAGTACTGCCATGGCGGTGTGCAATTGCCATCAAGGAAATTTCGTGAGCGCGTCGGTGAAACGGCGATGCGGAGGGGACAACTATAACGGCATCTTGGTTTGATATGAGGTGATAACCTTCAATTATTATGAATTAGAAGTTTGGGAGCAAGTAGGGAAAGGCAGTCGACCATTATTGACGACCGTACAAGGGGCAGGCTTGGACCATGAACGTTAACATTTACTACGGGGTTCAAAGACAACGAAGAGCACGCATCGGGAGGTGAGTCTGCATATCTTGGTCGCGAGGATAAAAAGAACAATATTACTATGGACAAATATTGTTATCTAGCTTATTTATCACTTAGCAGCGCCACTAGCCTAAATGGGATGTTGCACCGAGCTCCGTCCGAGCCGCTGAAAACGATAGACGGAGAAGTTGTTGAACGGCTCTTTTTCCTCCGTTCTATTACCACCGCAAAGGTCTAACCTTTGCATTCCCACTCACTCATGTCCTCCCCATCCAAGCCAGTCAACATCCGCAACGTTCTCCCCCTCGACTCCGCTACTTCCACCCCCTGCGGCACACCTGATGTCCGAGCTCTTCGCGCTCAGTATTCTGGAACGCCACCAGTACCCAATGTCCCAGCGCGGTACACCCCTCCGGTGGGATCCTATACCAACTCGGCTCGCGACGGGTCTCCAAACACGAATCTCTCCTCGAACGAGTTATTTTCGAAACTCCACCGTCCGTCCTCTAGCGCAATTAACGCAAAGCGCCCGGCAAGCGCTATGGCTTCTGGGAGTGTTATCGACAATAATGTAGTAGATTTGGACAATCTTCCCGCTGAAGAGAAGGCTAGAATACTCAAACGTCATCTTCTTCTACGCGGAGAACGCCGCCAGACAGACTCTGATCAAGATACACTTGACCTAGATGAACCTCCCGTGGAGTCGCCACAGCGGAATACTTCCGAGACGTTTTCTATACCATATCATGCTCCGGGCGCAGACGTTACGTGAGTTCGTCCTCATAACCACAAGTTCCTGGCGTGATTGACTGCATCATGCTTTCAGCCATGACATTTACAAGTGGCATGTAGACAAGACACGACAGTCTGGTCGTCAGCGCGCTTCGTCGTTCGCAGGATCTGTTACACCGCAGAACCCTGCATTCGAACATATTCACGAGCCCGGTGGCTTCAGGAGAAACTATGTTCTCTTACAAGCCAATGAGCAAGGCATCAATGAAAGGCGAGCAACAAACAATTTCATCGATTTCCTTTACATCTATGGTCAATTTGTGAGCGAGTTTCTTGCTTTTTGGAAACAGTTGTCACATTGGTATTAGGCGGGAGAGGACCTCGAAGAAGACGAAGACACAGTTGAGGACGAGGAATCTGCTGAACAACCTGGTCCTTCAACCGCACCCACTGCCCACGAGAGACAGCCATTATTGAAATCGACTAGTCGATCACGTTCTCGGTCTAGGCGAGGGCCCGCATCTGCCGGTGCTCACGGTGACGCAACCGTACCACAGGCTGTATTGATGGTGAGCATCTCGTGCAGCTCCTCACACGCCATCCTGACCCCGGCCTTTCACCAGCTTCTGAAGTCGTTTGTGGGGACTGGCGTGTTGTTCCTCGGAAAAGGGTAAAGTGCTCCCGATTCAATGGTTCTGTCAGTGATCACCATAAACCGAACAGATTCGCCAATGGAGGGCTTGTCTTTTCCGCCATCACTATTACAATTGTTGCACTGGTCTGCCTATATTCATTTTTACTCTTGATTCAGGCGAAGTTTGTCGTTTCTGGTTCCTTCGGAGGTGAGTGACTCCCATCCATCAAATCAACACGACATTCACATAAAGTGTAGACATTGGCGGCGCATTGTATGGACCATGGATGCGATATGCGATCCTCTCTTCCATTGCAATATCTCAAATTGGATTTGTCGCAGTTTACAGCATCTTTGTGGCGGAAAATCTCCAGGTTAGCTTCTCTTTTTTCATTGAATAACATTGTGACGGATGACTGACTTCCACAGGCATTTGTTTCCGCAGTCACAAAATGCGCGACCAACCTCCCCGTCCCATTCTTTATCCTTATTCAGCTAGTCATCTTCCTACCATTGGCCCTCGTCAGAAACCTTGCGAAACTCAGTACAGCCGCCCTCATCGCAGACGTGTTCATTCTTGCTGGCTTGCTTTATATCTTCGGAAGCGAACTTTCCATCATCAGTGATAGGGGCATAGCGCAGATTCAGATGTTCAATCCGCGAGATTTCCCCTTGTTCATCGGGTGAGTGTCAGCTTCGATCAAGTTTACAGTTTTCATTGATGGTGCTGTGCGAAAGTACTGCCGTTTACTCGTTTGAAGGAGTAGGCTTGGTACGTTTTATATTACCAGATTCGACCTTTGAGGTTTTGATGAGCCATCCAGGTTATCCCAATTACGGATGCGATGCGCGAACCGCATAAATTTCCCAAGGCTCTGACTGGTGTCATGATTGGGACACTCGGTACTCGTTACCTTTCACCCTGTCTGTCGTTGTTCGATACTCATTTCTTGTCCAAGTACTCTTTGGTGGAGCTGGCGCTCTTGCGTACTTGACTTTCGGATCGAGCGTGAAATCAGTCATCCTCGTCAACCTTGACGAGGGGAATAAATTCACACAAGCTGTCAGTTCATTCACTTCTCAGAGTTTTCAGTGGCTTGATAAACTCGGTGAAACAGGTCCAATTTCTATATTCTCTGGCGATTCTCTTATCTATCCCACTCCAACTCTTCCCGGCTGTACGTATTTTGGAGAATGGACTATTTGTGAGGAGTGGTAAACGAGATCCGCGCGTAAAATGGCTTAAGAACCTTTTCCGTTTCGGTCTGGTGATGCTTTGCGCGGTGATCAGCTGGGCCGGTGCTGTGGATCTTGACAAGTTTGTCGCGTTGATC
This sequence comes from Caloboletus firmus, assembly GCA_038094755.1. Classification (NCBI taxonomy): domain Eukaryota; kingdom Fungi; phylum Basidiomycota; class Agaricomycetes; order Boletales; family Boletaceae; genus Caloboletus; species Caloboletus firmus. The sequence continues at coordinate 30,479 of JBBPUO010000113.1, read as the reverse complement.
GGCAGTTTCGCGTGGTAAGTTCGGTTGCTGAAGCTCCATATCTTGCGGAGAATGACTCGAGCTTCCAGCGTCCCACTGTGTTATATATACCCTGCGATGCTACACTACAAGGCAGTGGCCAGGACCCCGACGGAGAAGACCGTAGATATCATACTGGGTTCCCTGGGGGTGATTATAATGATATTCAGCACAACTCAAACTATCAAGGAAAGCTGTCTCATACATGTCGTGCGGAATGATTTTGACTGTATCCACAGCTCATGGCTCAACCGGAGCCTGCACCTGGACCAGGAACGTGCTGAGTACTCGAGGTCAGGATGAATGAGATATGGATATGGAATGGAAGAGTAAGGTTGTCACGTCTGGCATTTCGTCAGATCTCGTACCATTGGAATGTTCTCCCTTGAAATGAACAACTGGTAGACGTATTACCTAGGAACCGTCCATCTTCGCGATGCTGACTGCCTATCGATCCTCCGCCCATACAGGAGAGAACGTGCTTACACGGTGAGGTGCGCCACCACGACATGCATAAGAGGTTCAGAGCAGACTGTCGCTCGAAGTCTGAGTATCAGTGACTTACATGCTGTGTGCCAACGACAAAACTCGAGGATTTCCGATCGGCGTATCTGCGAAGTGACTGCACTCTTGTCGTGGGTAGATCGCCGTTGCAACATTATTGAACTTTAGCTTCTGCTTCTTCAGCGCTCAGCGTGGTCGTGAGATTGCCAACTTGACCATATTCCCTCAACTATCAGGATGTCAGATTGCCGGCCAGTTCGACCTATGCTTAAGCCGTTAGTACACATTCTCTCTGGCCCTCAGGTCCGGAAGCACTGCGAAGCTGACCAAACGCAGGTTGGTGATAAAGAGGCGCGGTAACCGACGGGAATTGAGGCAATGCGGAAACGTGTAATCCCTTCGTTGAACAAGGTTCGCAGCTCGCAGACACTCCTCACCGAAGCCACGATGGTAATCGTACATAAAGACTAATATATGATTGACCATCCCGTGTTTTTCTGCTGGAACTCATCCTTCTATCCCTCCTGCAGGTTTCGCGCCTTGGACGAGCGGCCAAGTAACTATTTTGTATTATGTCTGTATCAACTAGTGATTCATCCTTCAATCAACCTCGAGTTCGACGGAAGCCCGCCCCCAACCTAGAGCTGGAGGCACGCTACCCGACGCCAGACCCCGGTGATCCCTTCGCACCGCTCTCTGTCCTTCGAAGCCGTACCGCCAGCACTCTGAGCAGTGTCGGCGCTCCTCTCTCCTTTCGCGGCGAATCTACCTCACATCTCCCAACCCTCCCTTACACTGGCGGCAGATACCCGCCGGACATATATCAAGCATATCTTAACCTTGATACACTTCCGGCCACGACGCCCACGAGGAACTTGGGTGTTGTCACAACATCACAGTCATTCTCTCGAAGTACGTCCAACATCTCACCCACCACCAGTGGGTGTGGACCGGAAGAACCTATTTGGCTCCCACAGGACTGCGCTCCGCCTGGCCGAATCCAGCGTCGACGCTCCCGCTCGGCTGTGTCGAGAAAAGAAGCGCGACTTACGGTTCCCGTCCCACCTAAAAGTTCGCCTTATGGACATTCGAAGCTGCCACCATATGCCCTCGCTAGCGCGCTGTCGTCGACCCCTGCGTTCACCGCAGAACCCTTGTCCATCTCACCCACTTCATCCATTGGACGGAGCAGCGAGAGCGTGCATTCGTTCATGTCACGTGTCCAGTCCGATGTTACCCCGTCATCCCCTTTGCGTTTGGCCTCTTTTTCGGCAGACGACCCTGTGGCGGCACCAAGTAAGGTTAAAAAGTTTGCACGACTCTTGCCAAAGAAGGTCGGGCGCCCAAGTCTAACCCACCAGTCAACCGACAGTTTGGCCCTGAGTCAGACAAATGCTTCTGTCACGTCATTCCCCCACCTCTCTACAGAACGGTCATCCAAGCCCAAACACATCTTGGAAGAGAACACGTTTCACGCTCGTCGCAAGTCGACGACGCTCTTCCCGGCAGAGATAGTCACTCGTCTACACACCATGGACGTCTCAAGCCCCGTTCGCGACTCGACCACTGGATGCGTTTACGAGCCACTTACGGATGCTGAGCTTGGCCGCACGGGTAAACTCGGCGGTTCCTCTCTGCCTTCTCATTCTCCTCATGTATCGTATCCGCCCCCACCTGCTCCCAAGGCGCCAACCCACACACGCTCTCTGACAACCACCGACAGTCGTGGCTTTAGTCCCACTGTCAATTCCCCGCCTAAATGCGAGGCTGTACGACCACCTTCAGCCCAGCCCTTTTCCTCTTCGACGTTTGACGAGCATGCACTTCCGACTCTCAGACAGCTCGCCGATGCTGCCTCGTGTCTCGTTATCGCCGAAAATGGCCTGCGCGTGCCATTTGGCGAGCTGTTCCGTGATCAAAGGACGATTGTTGTATTCATCAGACATTTCTGGTAAGGTTCGTTCTGTCGTGTGAATTGATCCTGCTCAAACAGGTCTCCTAGGTGTCCCTTATGTCAAGATTATATGTTCTCTTTGACAGACAATGTTGATCCGAGAATGCTCAAAGAAGCCGATGTCAACTTAGTTGTTATTGGAAATGGCTCCTACAATTTGATAAAATCTTACCGACGTATGTGTTTCATCCACTCTATTGGTTTTGTTGGACCAATGATGAGCCACGGGTCGTATAGAAATATTTCATGCTCCATTCACCTTCTACACCGATCCCACATTGCGCCTCCACAAAGCACTGGGCATGACCCTGCGTGTAATGGAACCCAAATCACAGCGTAAACGAGGCGGTTATGTGCGCCATGGACCCATGGGTGGCATTGCCATGGTCTTCAAAAATGCTCTCCGCGTCGGTATGCCCGTGTGGGAGAAAGGTGGTGACTTTACGCAACTGGGTGGCGAGTTCGTGCTCGGTCCCGGGTAAGATTTGTTTGGACTCGCTTCCTACGAGTACTAGTGCTAAGCGGACTACAGGATGTCCGCCACTTATGCCCATCGCATGCCCAACTCTCGCTCTCACGCTCCAGTTATGCGTGTTCTCGCTGCCGCAGGCATAGGGTTACAGTGTGAGAAGCTCGCTCCAACGGCTGAGACTGTTGCACGGACGGCCGCACCGGTGCTTGACGAGGATCAGTGGATGGAGGAACGTCGCCTGAGCCTTGCGAGAATACGGGAGCGAAAGCTCGCACGCAGGATGGGAGTAGCGTTCCCCAGCGCTAACGAAGCAGAGGAACACCAAGTGGTACTGCCCAAAATTGAGCCTCCTGGCAAGCTGAGTCGATCGGACAGCATCGAGGAAGAGGAGGAAGAGAAAGAGAAAGAGACGGAAGAGGAACTGCGGGTGACACCAGCGGTGGATCACGTCGTCGGGACCGAAACCACAACTTGTCAATCTGGCCACGAGAACACGGACAACTCAAGCCCGACGGCAGAGGATGAAGAGGTGGAGACGATGACTGTTGGTTCTCACTCGTTATCAGATTCGGGCTCGGATCGCACGAGAACTGAAGAGGTTGAACCTCATACTTTGCAGGATAAAGTAACCATGCTGAATCTCGAGGATTCGACCCTACGGATGTTGTAAACCTATAGAGCCTGATGGACCTCGTCGACTTCTGTTGTCTCTTAACTATGTGTATTTAGATGCTCGTTATGACCACGTCTAATGCCGTTGCAGAAGACTTGAGTGATGTCCTTGAGCGACAGCAGGACTACTAAGCTCAGCGAACTATTGGCCACGCGACACGGCTCCAAGATCCAGACCCTTTGATCTGCATCTCTTCCTGTTGGTTGGAAAGGTGCTGCTCACCGTGCGGAAGCCTCCCAGCCCATCCACCCCACTTCGCGCAACCTACCTGCACCAGCTGCACACCTCATTGCGATCACTCCACATCTGCTTGGCTCGATGAGAGCTAACAATAACTAGCAGCTGGAGAGGACAAGAGGGCCCAAATAACGGTCAGGAAACCAGAATGCATGGCTATTCAGGAGTTGTCCCTCGACGAGCGTACGATCCGCCGTCTCTGAACTTGAAAGATAAAGCCTGAGACCTGGCCTATGGATCGTATAGAAGACCTAGTATATATGAAGTTGTTCGAGACCACGACTAAATTCTTTTGCCAATCTTTGGCGAGGTTACCTGGGGTGAACCCCAGATGCGTGATGTAACTTCTCTCGTCATGGTCGCATTTAAAAAGGTCGAGAGTGACTTTTCTGGGGTCGAACGTAACGTAGCCCTATCAGTGTTAGCCGACCTCGGAGGACATTTTTCCGAGATGATTTTCTTCGGGTTGGACTTCCACTTTTGATCCATAAGTATAGCCTAGAAATGTGTGC